>BHFT01037070.1:0-48445 GCA_004320025.1 Laticauda laticaudata
AATGGATGGCAAGCTTTTTTGTCCGTTTTACATCCTCTTTGCATCCGTTGGTGCAGTGTGACAGGGGCTTTAGACAGGAATAAGAGCCATCATATGCCAAACAGCTTGATGGTCCAAGTGATACACCTACAGTATATGGTCCATCTTCCCTTAAACTAGGTGGTCCCTGAGTTTCCTTTTCCACAGCCAGATATTCTGTAATTGCCAGAAAGACTTTGTCTGGGTCTGCTTTTTGTTAATGACACTAGAAAATCTGGGGGCCTGGAAAAGGGGAATTAAATTTGGAGGATTTTTTTTTTAGGAAAGGGGGACTGTTTTATATTTTTAAAAACAAATTTACTTGGTTGTTTTGGAGTTACAAAATAAGAACACATGTAATACCTTAAAAGAGAAATCCCTGTAAGGCCTTTTAAGTCCTGAGCCTATCATTATTTAGCTGCACCACTGATTTTCTTCAAGTTAGTGTACAGTATGCGATGTATTGGATCTATTCTTTCAGAGGCATTCTGCCAGAATTTTTGTCCCAATGGGAAGGAGGGAGAGGTGGTCTTTGTTATCTCTCCTTTTGCAGGCCTCTCCCCCACTGCCTGGAGAATTGCCATCATCTGTAAAAGAGGTGATCTCTCCTCCTTTTTTTAAAATTTATTTTGTGAGTGGAAAAAATTTGAGTCAACTTAGATGCTGTGCAGGCACGGTCAAACTCATGAGCAGTAGATACAATTAATAGATTTAACACAGAGATGCATACAGTTATAAACTACAGTATTGGTGAATTATTTCAAAGGAAATCCTTGTGTAGAAAGAAGCACATAGGCAACGTGAGGCAATCCTGAATCATCCCAGATAGATTTTTGCCTCATCATTGGGGAAGAGGAAACAGGATGCTGGAGATCTGAATTGAACTTCTTCAACTTAATCAGATAGAACGGGGTATAAATTCTGTATCTTGAACTGAGAATATAGTGGAATAACTTATCTGCTTATTTCCATGGCCTCCTTCCTGTAGTAGAAAACTCTGAGTCCAGTTGGCCTTGTTTCATCTCCTGTGTTGTATGGAAATGCTGCCAATTAGGCATTTGTTTTAATTACATTTCAGATATTTCTTTTCTCAATTAGAAGAAAAGAAGAGCAAACAGAACAGCACTTATATCTGCTTACAGCAAATTCTGATTTAGTAGCTGAATGTCAACAGTATTTTTTAACAGCTCTCTCCCACTCTTAGGCCATTTTGCAAGGCCTTCAGGACATAGCTGTTCTCCCAGCCCCCAGATTAGTCTGCATGAGGCCTCCTTGTTGGATGAGGTATTTTTTTTAATATATAGTATATAATTGTTATTGAAATATATTTTTACTCAAGATTAAAACAACTTCAGAAACAAACAGAAAAATAGAAAAAAGGAAAAGATACCAAAGAATATGAAGAAAAGTGAAAGCAAAAGACAAAGAAAAAAGAAAGGGTGTGTGAGTAGGATAGCCATATACATCTATTAAATAAAAACCCAAACAAATAGATGGTATCTAAAGAAGTTAATTCTAATTTTCTTTGCAGCAATTATCGATATGATAGTTACCATCTGTATCTTCCCTAATATCACAACTTGGTTCCCAATTCACTTTTTAATCAGTGAATTTCTTCTTGGAAGAGTTTTTGTGCATATTATGGGTTGAGAGGTTAGATGCCATCTTGGTTATTTATATCATATTGGGCTTTTGTGCTGTTTTATTTCCCACCAACGTTGTGAGATTCTCAGAGTTCTTTTGGAATCAGCGGCAATACCTAAATCTAATAAAATACATACATGTGTACATACATACTTACTCCAATGTCTTATTACTTGGAAATTCTGGAAGTTGCAGCACCAACATAAGTGAAAAACACCAAACTTGGTGGCAATCTAATGATATGTCCATCTTACATAGGGTTTTCTCAGTTATTTTAAAGAAAATAAAAATGTTTTAAAGGCCAGGACATTTATGAAAGGTGAAGTTTCTTAAAATATTAACCCCATTCATGTTTGAAATGTGTTCCTTAGTCAAGTCCCCATGATCAACTGAATTTTTCCCTACTTTCAGACTATATAGGAAATATTCCAAAATATCCCAACCTAGTGAGAAAAGTGTCTAATGCATTGGAATAGGGCAAGAGGAGTGAAGAGCTCTCTCTATTACCATCTTTTATCTATAAACGTCCTACTTTTTGTTTTATACATAAATTGGTAAAACACAGATTTGCCTGTTTCCTATTGTGCTGCTTGGATTTTTTATTGTGTGGACTGTGATGGCCTGACAGCTGACCAGCTATAAGATGACCCACTCTAGACTGTACCAATAACATAGAATATTTTTAGCTCAGAGTTGAAATGAAAGTTCCTTGGTGCTTTCTGAGCTTGGTTGTTTTCTTGCAGATGTTCATCACCCAAACCAGGTAAAACCATCAGCGCACTCACTTTAGACTATGTTTGGAGCCTGGGGAATGAAGTGAATGAGTGTACGTGGGCGGTTGGGGGCACTTTGTGGCAGTGTAGCACTCCTCAGGCTGCTGGTGGTATTCAATTTTTTTTACTACCGGTTCTGTGTCCATGGCTTGATGAGCATGATGTGGCTTGGTGTGTGTGGCTGGGGAAGGACACTGTAAAATCCTCATTCCCCACCCCCATCCCACTAACCTTCTTTCCAGCTCTGTTCTCCTGTTCAGGGCAACAAAAGAAGACCCAGCTGACCAACTGAGATTCGGGAGGCAGAGAATAGATGGGGGCAGAGGGATTTACCGGTTCTCTGAACTACTCAAAATTTCTGCTACCAGTTCTCCAGAACCTGTCAGAACTGGCTGAATACTACCTCTGTGAGTATCTCAGTGCAGCAACAATTAGGAGAGGCTATTGGGACCGGGGGTGGATAGGTAGGTAAGAGTAGTTGGATTGGTTCTATGGCCTGAGAGAATAGGGGTTATGTTATGACAGAGTTGGAGGGACAGTGATCAGACAATGCTTTCAAGGTCCGACTGGCTAGAGAAGCATGGTAGAAAAACTTGAGGGCAGGCTGCTCATGTAGCTGACTGAGTCTTATTAACTACAAAAATAGTCCCACATGGAAATGGACATCCAGAAGCTATGGACTGCTCCAATGACTGGAGAATTTTAAGAGGAGATTTGGGACAAACTATTTTTTCTGAAATTGATATAGGCCAGTGGTTGCCCAACCAGTGCCGGCTGACCACCCGAAAGCTCCTCCCAAAGCTACTTTGATCCAGGCTTACATGGGAACCACAAGGCTGGCGTCGCCCATTGGCCCACAGGAACACAAGGCTTGTGTCATGGTGTGATTGCGAAGACACAACACGAGAACGTGAGGGGGGAAAGGGTGGAGGGGGAACTTACCCACGCACCCCACACGCCTGGCCTGGGCCACTGGGCTGCCTTCTTTCTGCTTCAGTTCTTCTTCTTCTGCTTTTGGCTGCATCAAGGAAAGCAGTTAAAAAGTGCTTTCTTCTCTCCCCCAAACCTACCAGAAATGAGTCTTTGAGACCCGGCAACAAGACATCTTACTTCCCAGAGCTGTACGCTGCAAAGACTCATTTCTGGCGGAGTTTGTGGGAGGAGGAAAGAAAGATTTTTTGCCTGCTTTCTCTTGCATGAAGCCAAAAGTGTCTCTCTCTTCTCCTGAGAACGGAAGCTGGAGATGGTATCCTGCATCCCAAATAAAGAATGATCAATCTGTAGTGAAAACAGGTGGGGAAATTTTCCTGCCAGATGTTTGTGGATTTTTCCTAGGATCTCTGCGGCTTTCTGCAGAGGATCCCTGCGAAAACACCAGCAAAGCCACCGTCAGTCCAAAATTCATATTAGTGGTCCACAGGATTTAAAATTATGAGTTTGGTGGTCCCTGAGGTCCAAAAGGTTGGTGACCCCTGATATAGGAATTTCTGCTTGAGCGAGGGTTTGACCAAAATGAACTGCAAGATTCCTTCCAACTCTGCTATTCTGTTATTTTGTCTGAATGGCTATATTCAGGTTGATGGGAGAGGCCCCAAGGCTGGTAGTGCTTGAGGATTTTAATCTGTGAATGTTGAAACTTTAATTCAGTCATATTGTTTTCATGTTAAAAAAGGGGGGGCGTTTGAAAGCATTGAAGAAAATATCTATATAATTTTTTTAATAGAAAGTAGCCCCCAAATGAATCCAGATTAACTTTAAACTATTAGGTTGGGAGCAAAAATTGTACTATGTTGTTTACAAACTGTTCAAAGAGGGTTTTCTGGAGTGGGTTCTGGCCCCTCACTAGCCTTGAGGAGGCCATGTTGTGAGCTTGCCACTTCACCTACTGCTTGTTTTAGCAGCTCTTGCTCAAGGTCCTTATCTTGAATTCTTGTTTGTGCAGCTTGTTTGGAGCCAAATCCCTCAGTGCCAATTCCTCCACGTTGGTGTAGCTCATCTGAGCACAATGCTCTTTTGAACAATTTTTGGGTTTGCTGGTCAGAGGCCACCACCTTGTCAGAATCCATTGTTTTCAGAACGCTTTTAATTAAAACTGCTAGCCAATAGTCTGGGGGTTTCTGAAAGGTGCATTTCCACTTCAGGAATAGCTGGGAAGGTTTTGCTTAACCAGGTCTTCAGAACACAAACTGTCTTCTGTTTGTTTTTCCCCCCACTATTCTTCCCTTTTCTTTTCTCTTTGCACCCCAGCTGTTTCCTGCTGCACTCCCCCTAGGTGGCCTAATGTCAGAAGCTTTCAAGATATGATTATATGTCATTAAGTCATTTTAGACTCTAAGGGACAACATAGATGGTTCTTCCAAAAGGATCTTTGAACAGAAGGAAAAAAAGTCTGCCTTGTAATGATGAAGGATTGGAGAGATCAAGAGCAACCCGATTTGAAAATGGCTCTGCCTGAACTCTACAATTTGTCCGTCAACACTTCCATGTCTTTGTAAAGCTATTTTACTTTCCCTGAGGATTGAAGGAAACTCATCCAGTGCAGTAAAACCTGTTGATCCAAAGCTTCCTAATCTCTGAAAAGGAGTTAAAAAGCAACTTCCGGAAGTGATTAGAAAAAGTAGTATACAGACCTAGAGTCCTTAAAGGCACCTTCACCAGCACACCAAACTGGATTGGCCCCATTTTGGTCATAGGCCATGTTTGTACCTCTGAAAGGCCATGTTTGTACCTCTGTTCAAAGCAAACTAATTAACCAAATGTCTCTGATGGGAAATCTGGAAATTCTTTTAATTAATGCCAATAGTTGTGCAGTCATAGAATACCTAATTCATGGTTTATTTATTTACTTTTGCTGTTTATATGCTGCTGAACTCCAAAAAGACTCTGAAGGGTTTATGATGATGTAAAGTAAAACAGAAAAAGAAAGAAAGAAAGAAAGAAAGAAAGAAAGAAAGAAAGAAAGAAAGAAAGAAAGACTCTTAAAGCCAGCAGCAATCCATCTCCTAGTCTCTGAGGAAATACTTTTAAGAGTGTTACAAACTTTAAAAAATTATTATTTATTAATCAAATTTATGTAGCTGTCCATCTCACCATGAGTGACTCTGGGCAGCACACAGCAATCACATAAAGAGCATAGATATAAATACATATTTTTTTTAAAAAAAATCTACATTAAGAAATAAATAGTATAAAAAGCAAATACACACACTTAATATGAAGAGGACCATATCTTTAATCCCCAAAGGCTTTCTGGAATAGTGGAGCCTGTCAGCTTTCCAGAATGCCAAAAATGCTGTTGACCTGGCCTCAAGTGGAACACTATGCCAAAGGAAAGGCTCCTGGAAAAGAATACTTTTGGGATCCCTGATCAAGGCAATCCCTCAAAGATGGGCGTAGGAGAGTATCTTCCCTTACAGAAGAATAGAAACCCTGGGGAGAACATGCTTCTGTAGATGTTCAGGACCTGAGTCTTATAGGCCTTTAAAGGACAATCAGCCCTTGAAGGGATCAGCCCCCCAGGCGACTGAATCTTCTTGTGGAGTAATTTCATTCTGGCCAAAACCAATTGGCACTCACTGCAATTCTTGCTGTGGTCATGTTATTTGAGCAAACCAAGTGAACCCCTTAATTATTTGAATGGCTGCACCAGTGATGGTATTCTACCAGTTCAGCCCAGTTTGGCCAAACTGGTAGCTCCGATGATTATCTGTGATCGAACTGATTCACTTTGACAATCAGCTACTGGGCCCTCCTATCCACCCCGATTCTATACTGACCTTTATTTTCTGCTTTTCAACCTCAGCTGCTTCGTGCAGAACAGCCGATTGTCGCACATCACCTGTTTTACACACAGGGCTTGCAGAAGAAAGTGAGTTGGAAATGTGCGCGCGCAAAGCGCATGCTCACATTGAACCTGTAGGAAAAAGTTTTGAAACCCACCACTGGGCTGCACTCTAGATCAGGTGAAATTTCCAAGAGGTCTTCAAGAGCAGCTAGTTGGAATTACCCAATTGTCCAAGGCTGAGTGACTATAAATGGGCTTTTGATTCAGGGATGGCCATCAATGTCACACAAGGCAGAGCTGTGCAAGGTCACAACTAATAGGAGAACTCTCTCCTCCCCTCACTCATACTTTCATGATACCATGTACCTCTTCAGTGGGATCTTTGAGGGTCCAAGGCCATCTCTGTAAATAATGCTAGAGACTAGAGGCTAATAGTGTTATTCACCATACAAATGTATCCTATTTATTTATTTTAATTCAATGCAGCTTTGCAAAAAGTCACATAGGAAAAAGAGAGAAGGATTTGGCATCACATTTATAGCAACAAATCAAATATCTTTTCCCTGAAACAGTTCTTTATTTTCCAAATAGACAATCCTGGTGCTGCCCCAGGCAACTGAATCTTCTTGTGGAGTAATTTCATTCTGGCCAGTTTAGTAACTGTAATCAAAAGAAAGATTGGGAACAAGTAAAGGTTGGATAAAATAAAACTGTCATAAGAAAGATTTACAGTGATAAGAACTGCAAAATACCATGTGAGGGTGAATTGTCTTATTTACAAAATGCATATAGCCTGCTGAATGGTTGTAATGACAGCATGCCTGTTATATGCACTCAGCCCACAGTATCTTGCTTTTGCAATAAAGCCTGGAGAATGTCAAGGTTATAGTGACAAAGAAAGCAAAAACAAAGGTGATCCTTGAAGCCAGAAGTTTGCTCATCTGTTTAAGCTTTCATGAATAGAAAATGATGAGTAATGAATGATAAACATTGGAACATGGATTATAGTTTTATGCTAAGGGAAACATTTTATTCCTTTGCAATCCATTAAGGGTGTGGTTATTAGTTGGGAAACTACTTAAGAGTGGGAGATGTTAAATGGGGAGCATTAAGCAAATTCCTTTAATAAATCCAGAGATTTCTCATGACAAAGTTCCAATACCAACTATTGACTTGGTCTGTTACATAATGCTTCTTATTCTCTCTCAGAAATTCTTCATTTGCATTTTGAACATAACTTTGCTAGCTTCACATACTGATGCCAGAACAAGCCACTTTGGTTGTTTCATATAATACTATCTGAAGGCCAAGAAGAAGCACTAGAACTTCTGATGTTTTGAAATATTTGTGTGGATATATATATATATGTGTTTTCTGAGGTTTTCGCGAGTATTTGTATGTGGATCTCTGGTTATTCGGGTTTTCTCCCGCGTAGAATTGGAAGTATCTAGGCAACGTTTCGATGAAGTCTCATTCATCCATCTTCAGGCTTGTTTCTTCAGCTCTGTGCTTCTCAGAGAAGCAACAGAGCTGAAGAAACAAGCCTGAAGATGATGAATGAGACTTCATCGAAACGTTGCCTAGATACTTCCAATTCTACGCGGGGGAGAAAACCCGAACTAACCAAGATCCATATATATATATATATATATATATATATATATATATATATATATGTGCTGTTAGCTTCCTTCGGGTATTATCCCACGTCATGTGTAGTTCTGTTAAAGTTGTAGCTCATTGTAGTTCTGTAAAGTTGTAGCAACGTTTCAGAATGAATCAGAAGCCTGATGATGGCAGATGAGATTCTGCTGAAAACGTTGCTACAACTTTACAGAACTACAATGACGTGGATAATACCCGAGGAAGCTAACAGCCCAAATTAAGTACCGCGAGAGCAAAACAATATAAATTATGTAAATTCTAAAATTAATAAGCCCGAGGAGGCCTTAACAGCCATGTAAGTTCCAAAAACCTTGAAAAAATATATATATACATATATAGATATATATATATAATAAATATATTTCAGTGTTTTTCTTTTACATATATACATATAACATATTATACATATATACATATATACATATATACATATATACATATCATATATACATATATACATATATACATATATACATATATACATATCTATATACTATACATATATACATATATATATATATATATATATATATATATATATATATATATATATGTGCTGTTTAGCTTCCTTCGGGTATTATCCACGTCATGTAGTTCTGTTAAAGTTGTAGCTCATTGTAGTTCTGTTAAAGTTGTAGCAACGTTTCAGCAGAATCTCATCTCTGCCATCATCAGGCTTCTGAATGGAAGTGTCTTCCATTCAGAAGCCTGATGATGGTAGATGAGATTCTGCTGAAACGTTGCTACAAACTTTAACAGAACTACAATGAGCTACAACTTTAACAGAACTACAATGACGTGGGATAATACCCGAAGGAAGCTAAACAGCACAAATGTAAAGTACCCGCGAGAGCTTAAAAAACATATATATATATATATTATATATATATATATATATGGATCTTTGGTTATTCGGGTTTTCTCCTGTGTAGAATTGGAAGTATCTAGGCAACATTTCGATGAAGTCTCATTCATCGCGTCTTCAGGCTTGTTTCTTCAAGCTCTGAGAATTACTTCTGAGAAGCACAGAGATGAAGAAACAAGCCTGAGATGATGAATGAGACTTCATGTTGCTGTTTAGCTTCCTTCGGGTATTATCCATGTCATTGTAGTGCTGTTAAAGTTGTAGCAACGTTTCAGCAGAATCCCATCTGCCATCATCAGGCTTCTGTATGGATGTGGGTCTCACGCACACGCACACTCCCCTCGGCTGCGAGGCCGCTTCTACTGGCTAATCGAAGTGGGCTGGTGATTGCCCTTGGGGAGCTTCCATCGGACGAAATACACTACCTAATGGTGAGGGGACACAGCGGCAGCCATGCCTTGTCCTGAAGCGGCTGGGGACTCTGCTTCAGGGAGCTTTCGTTGGCCGATAGAACAGCTTTGTGGAAGAGGTACGTGTGTATGGCCTGCTCTAGGTAGGTTGGGGGAGGAAATTAAGTCACCCCGAAAAGATACCTACGCCATTTCTTTTTGGGGGGTAAAAAAAAAAAAAAAGGCCAGGCCTTATTTTGTAAGAAAGTAAGGCAGAAAAACAAAAAAACAAATAAGTATAATATTCATAATAATAATTCATAATCAAATAAGTCCAGTATAAACTGGAGGTTTTCATCATATCTGCTGCACAAGTTATTGCTATCCTATCAAATTTCAAAGACAAAGAGCATCCTCAGAAAACAGGTTTAGCTTTCTGCCTACACAGAGGCCTGGCTTGCCTAGCCCACCTGCACATCTGGAAGTGGGATAGAAATAATCACCTGCACTTGTCATTTATTTATACCACTTTTTCTCACCCAAGGCCTTCTAGATGCCATGGGATGTCATAAACTCATGACATTTTTCATTTTAGCATGATCCAATTTTTTAAAGAAAAGATAAGCACCCCCTTTCCCCCAAATTGCACAATTTGAAACACAGTACAGGTAAATATTTGATGGATTTGCCAAAATCAGCAAAGGATTTTATTCCTTGCATGTGAGAAAGCAGCCACCTGCATTCAGTGTGTTGGGTTCCTCTCCTCTTTTAGTGTTTAGTCTGCCATTTCAAGGTCTCCACTTCATAGCAGGCACTTATCTCTTTCCCTCTGTTTTGCCTCTATAAGACTTTGCTTTCCTGTCTATTAACATCATCCTTGGCTGCTTTGTACTCCAGCTGTCATTATTTTGTTCTCCTCTATCTCTCAAATCTTTCTTTCTCCTCCCTGTGTCAACAGTTACACAATAGCAGATGCGTGCACGTCAAGAAAACGTACAAGATAAGGCAATACTAAACACTGTATAAATCTTTACAATAGTACCAAGAACACTGATAAGTGCTGAACTGTTGGTTGACTTTTTTTTCTTCAAGTGCTAGGCTACATTGTTTTTATATTTATTGGAGAAAATATAGCCATTTAGGAATTACAATACTGGAGGCTAGATGAACAATTAGAATTTTCACTTTCTATGTTGGAAAATAATCTGAGCAAAATCAGAAATGGGTGGGCAGTGACTGGACACTATATTCCTTGTGAATTCAACTAGTGAAGGAATGGACTTGCTCTGCAATAGAGTGGATGGTGGCAATGTACTGAACAGGTCCTGCTCAGAAGTGTGGAAGGATGCCACTGGAAAGTTTTGGTGAAGGAACTAGAGACCTTCTCATGGGGGCCAAGAAGTTCAGCCCATGTGCAAGCACATGCCTCATTGCTTCTTTACAAATATGTCATTTTCTTTTTCTTGTTATTTTTTTTTGGTTAACATTCTTTATCAAAGTCTTTCTTATATTTCCTTACTTGTTGAAGAAGATTGTACCATCTTTCTTGCATGACTGTATGACTTAACAGATGCCCCTCCCTCTCCTTCTATCATGATAGCTTGTTTGAAAGACACTTTCCCTCCCTTTTTGAAATGTTGAGATATACAGTAAGTAAATATTATATGTCATCATGTTCTTTATAAGTTATAGCAGGGGTCTTCAAACTTGACAGTTTTAAGACTTGTGGACTTCAACTCCTATAATTTCTCCTCCAGTCATGTTAGGTCAGGAATTCTGGGAGTTGAAGTCCACAAGTCTTAAACATGCCAAGTTTGAAGACCCTTGAGTTATAGCATCAGTTGCTGGTCATATGCTGTTTGAACAGCAGTACTGATCAATTCCACTGCATAGGATCATGTTCTGAATAGCATATGTTATTTAGTTATCTGAATTAATGTGTCTCTTCCTGATCCACTTATATTCACTTATTCTTGAAACATCCAATACTTATTAATGTTTTCCTTAGCTTAGTTCATATTCTTTGTGTGCCATGTCCTGTTCATACATGTCCTTGCAAGGTGGGAGTGAAAGTTTCGCCCTCCCACATGCTTTGGCTTCAACGGGGATTCCTCCTGCTTCCCCCCCCCCCCTNTTTTTTTTTTTGCTGGCTATTTGGGAAAGAAGCTGTCCAATTAGAATGAAATGAAGGAGGAGAAACATTAGGTGGTTTGTCTCAAGGTATTTCTTTTGTGATGAGACAAAATACTCTCTGTTCTTTTTCAGGCCTATTTAAATATCAATGTCTTACTTTCCCTGTGAGCACTAGAGTACACCAAGGAAAGTGCCTGAATCAACCTCTTTTATTCAGGATATTCCTGCCTATTGCCAAGAACAGAAACCTGTTTGACAGATAATTCTGTTCCAGCAATTTTCACTGGATGGATGAGTAGAGAGGCCAGCATTCTGGGCAGGAACATCACCAATTGTGCTGAAAGATCCCTAAAAGAAGCATTGTTCCGGAGCACCCTTGCTCCAAAATTGTGCCTTTGGTTTATATACTCATCATGCTGGCTGCGGGAGAGGGGAATGGGAATTGTAGCCCATCACTCCTGAAGGGGTTTGAAGGATAATAGGGTGAGCTGGGAACACAGAACCATTTAATTAATTTAGAAATAAACAAAACAGATGGATACTTAGATAGTAACTGAAGTTTACCTCCACCAATTTACAGACAATTGCAATGTTTGTTCTTGTATTACTCTGGAATACACTTGAGGAGCTTACTTATGTAGATGAGGAAGGAATTCTTTGAGGCTTCTGAGGAAGATATAGCAAATTGTTGTAGAATTGACCATCACCCCGGCAAAAACCAAGGAACTGGTGAAGAGACCTGTTCCTTGGAATCTGTCCAGATAAGGAGAGGAAGAGAGATCACCCATTTGTGCTCTGGACAGCTGCTCCCTACAAGAACACTGCGGAACAATCATTTTCCACAGGTTTGAGCAACAGGAGACCATAAGATTAGCCATCTTGTTCACAACTGCGGCAGAGATTTTAAAGGACACAAACCTAATTTCTTTGTCACTTTTGGAAATTGCTCACGAACTACTCATGCAATTTTATATAAATTACAGAAAGAAAAGAATATTGAAATTCCAAGAGGGAGATACTTTATTAAGGAACAATGCAGCCAAACAAAAAGTATTTTATCAATATAATTCCAGGGAGAAAGCCAAATAATTTTTTCAAGGCCAATATAGCACTAATATTAAAGAGAGACAAGACTTTAACAGGAAACTATTGGGCTGATACCATTATTGAATAATGTCTACAATTTGTTCTCAAGAGCCTGAAAATATTTTTTAAAGAATTTATTCAAGAGGATCTATGTGGCTTTTTTACCTAAAAGATAAAGGACAATGTTAGAAGAGTGCTGAAATTTTGGAATATTTAGAGCAATATAAGGAAAATCAAACAAAACTAGTTACCTTACCTTATACTGAGAGAATACTTTTGATAATTTGAACTGAGATTTTTTCTTTTGTTCAGAGTTTTGAAAGATAAGAATTTTTTAAAAGAACTTTGTAAATCAATGTCTACTTCACAGAAAGGACAAATAAGTGTTAATGGAGATCTAACAAACCTTGTGAGACACAGAAAAGAAGGAATGCCCACGATCTTCTCTTCTGTTTATTTTGGGTTTTAGAAATACTGAATAGATGTATAAGAAAAGCTAAGAGAATTGTGGGGAAAATATTTAAAAAGAAACTTATATGTTAAGGGCTTTTGCTGGTGATTTGGTGTTGATTCTGGAAGACCCTTTAAAGGGAATTGAAATACTATGGGCAAATTAAAAGAATTTGGTACATCAGCAGGTTTCAAGCTTAATAAACAGAAGACATTCACAAAAAATATAACATTTATGAAAAAATAAAATCAAACAGAATTGGTAAATAAAACAGATTTTAAGATTGAGAAGGTAAACTATTTTGGTATTAATATGACAAATATAAAGTGTATGTTATTTCAAAATAGCCATGTTAAAATACCAAATGAGGTTGAAAAAGATGTGTTTAAGATGGGAGAAACTATACTTGTCATCACTGGGAAAAGATTTATATGATAAAAATTAATGTCTTGCCTAGAATGTTTTTCTATCAGACAATACTTGTTTTGACAACTGATATATCATTTAAACAGTAGTAGAAGGATATATTTAAAGTTGTGTGGCAGGGGAAAAAGCCACAAGTTAGATGTAAGATGTTACAAGATGCAAAGGAAAGAGGAGGATTGAGTCTATCTGATTTGAATTTTTATTTTGCAATTCACTGCTTGGTTTGGATGAAAGAATAGTTGCTTCTGAGAAATAGAAGGCTTTTGGAATTAGGGCATGACCTGCAATTTGGTGGCATGGATAGTTGTAGTACAACAAAGTCAAGGTGAATTTGGATTTCAAAAATCATTATTTTAAATGTGATGTATTGAGAATATGGAATAGATACAAACCCAGATTTTGCCTGAAAAGACCTTTGCGACTTTCAGGACAAGAAGCATTTTATAAGCAAGAAATAATAAGCAATGAGAAATGGCTAAGTTATCATGAAATAGTTCACTTTTGTCAAGGGAAATGTAAAAAAAAAAAATCAAAAGAACTGGTGGCAGTTGGAAATGGTTCTCTCTCTTATTTATAGTTATTAGTAATATTTAAAGTAGACAAACATTTTATGGTTTTCAACACCATAAGACTGAATTTAAAATAGAATTGTGTACAAATATTAACATGTAATTATTAACATGTACAAACTGTTATTGAAATTTGAAATAGAAGAATAAATGAAAAATGTATGAGAAGGTAGGCTAAATACACAGGTGAAATATTGTTTAGGGTTTGATAATTAGACAGGATAGATTATAGAAAGAAAGATGTGTTTATTCATAGAGTAAGAAGTCATTTTAAACTGTACTGTAGAAATGTTGGAAACTATATCTATTTTTTCTTTTCTATTTTTCTTTTCCTTTTTTCCTTTTCTTGCACTTTTATCTGATTTCTTTTATTTTTTTTCCTTGCTTGTGGTGCATTAGTTTTTTAATTCATTTTTATTTTCCTTTTTAAAAATCTTTAGTAAAAATTGTAGTAAGTTATAAATGGATATATACGGGTCCAGATAAAATTGGAATATTTTATAATAAGTTTTTGGAATTAATTATAAAGTACAAATAGCTTCTCATAAGAAATAAGTTCTCATTGGGTTTTTATAAGACATAGCATCGATAAATAATATAATTTAAAAAGACAATGGAAGGCTACAAAAAAGATATACAAACCTGTAAGATGATGGAAAACATAATGACAATAAAAATACTGAAGGAGACTTTTGAAGAATGAAATCAGAAAATAATAGCTGTGATATCAACATTGTCAATAATGATGTCTGCTTCTATGGAGAGCCTATGTTCAAAAGACATTAAGGAAATGTCAGATGTAGAACACATTTATCTGACAAAATAGAAATGTTATCAAAAATAAATTTACAATTGACATGCCAAAAGAATGATTTAGAAAATTTAAAAATAAAAAGGGATTTTTTGAGGTGCCTTAGTAAAAGCAATTTTACTACACAGCCCTTCTTCCTCTTCTACCCAACAACCATCTCTTTGTTTCTAGCTTTGTGCTAAACTGCCACTAATTATGCATGCAGATAATTTAATTTCAAATGCTGTTGTTTCCATACATATTGATGTTGCTAGATAAATAAACAAGCCTATAGAGTTTGAACCTTTTTATTCAAACTTGAACATGCAAAATCTTTTTTTAACCAATTTGACCTACTGCAAACATTAAATAATCCAGCAATTTGGGGGTGTTGGCTACTGTTTACTATCTTTGCTATTGCTTGGTGTATTTGTCCTGTGACAGAATGATCACAACATGAACATTCCCCCCGTCCTCCGGCTGCTTCATCTTTAATTAATATTTGGGTCTGTTTTAGAGAATGAATGTAATTGTTGCTAGCATTTTATCCAACGAGGAGGATATTTTTATCTCTACTTACTTTGCTATGCAATAAATCTATTCATCTTTAAAGTACCATAATTTCTTTGCTCTTTCAGCAATATTAAGAGACATGAACAGAAATAGCCTGTCAAAGAATACCCTGCATTCTCTAAAGTGCGCATATTATGCACTATTCTTCCAAAGGTCGGTACCAACCTGCAGGCACTGGCTGAATTACTGGATTAGGCATTGTTGGGATACATAGCAAGCACTAAGCCAAAGTTCAAGTAGTGCAGCTTTTAATGGACAATCCAACTTTGGCACAGGACTTCTTTCAGGAGTCCCGTGGAGGATCAGAGTCTAAGGCCAGCCTACCATAAAAAAAGAACTTAAATATGCACAGATAATTCTCTGTTGCCCTTTGAATGGACACATGAACAGCTTGGCAGAACTCCAGTTCTCAGTTTTCTCCTTCCTCCCTTCTTATCAGTTAGATCTGGGAGCAGACATGACAACTCAGCTTGGTT
This sequence comes from Laticauda laticaudata, assembly GCA_004320025.1. Taxonomy (NCBI): domain Eukaryota; kingdom Metazoa; phylum Chordata; class Lepidosauria; order Squamata; family Elapidae; genus Laticauda; species Laticauda laticaudata. The sequence continues at coordinate 15,643 of BHFT01037070.1, forward strand.
AGGATGAACTTTGGTTACAGAGTGACCTGTTTATTCTGACAGTGGGAATCTCTATCAAGGTCAGCCTCCAAAATCAATATTTTACATCACTAAACTCAGTGACCTGGTAGGCTAAGAAAAGTTCTTTAACCAAGATGGATACACACATATTCTTTCCAAGAATACCTACTGCATTAAACATACCTCATCTTCAAAATGAGCCTTTAATATAGTACCAATGACTTTGGGTTGCACACAAAGTGAATTTTAGAACACATAACTAGTAGTTGAAGGTCAGCATTTTCTCATCCAATGCTTGCCAGATGTTAGACTATAAGTTTTGTAATATCCAGCCAGCATGTATACTTAAACACATCTAGAAAGCATAATGGTAGTAGCCTGTCAACCTAGGCATCAGAACACCTTGTTCTTCATTTCTGCAGATACAGATCTGGGCTGTAAAATTTTACTGTTTCTCACAAAATAAGGCCGGGCCTTATTTTTTTTTTTACCCCCCTCCCAAAAAAAAACCCCAGCTAGGCCATCTTTTTTGGGGTGACTTAAATTTCCTCCCCCACCTAGAGTGGCCCATATGCACGTACCACTCCATGAGGCTGTTTCTATCAGCCAATGAAAGCTCCCTGAAGGCAGAGTCCCCAGCCGCTTTGGGGCGAGGCATGGCTGTCTGTGTCCCCTCGGCATTAGGCAGTGTCTTTTGGGCGATGGAAGCTCCCCAAGGGCAATCACCAGCCATTTCACTTGGCAGGTAGAAGCTGGCCTCGGGGCGAGTGCACACACACATTCCCCCCACCATGAAGCCGTTTCTATCGGTCAATGAAAGCTCCCTGAAGGCAGAGTCCCCAGCCGTTTCAGGGCGAGACATGGCTGCCTGTGTCCCCTCACCATTAGGCAGTGTCTTTGGGGCGATGGAAGCTCCCCAAGGGCAATCACCAGCCACTTCGATCGGCCAGTAGAAGCAGCCTTTGGGTGAGCACACACACACACTCCCCTTGCCGTAAGGGTGTTTCTGTCAGCCGATCGAAGTGACTGGTGACTGCCCTTGGGGAGCTTCCATCACCCGAAAGTCAATGCCTAATGACGAGGGACACGGGCAGCCATGCCTTGCCCCGAAGCGGCTGGGGACTCTGCCTTCAGGGAGCTTCTGTCGGCTGATGTTCTATCGGTAGATCGGGGTATTCTAGCCTAGGCTACCTGCAGGGCACTCCTAAAGGCAAGTTTTCTCCCCACCCATCCCGCCCTTCCCCTCCATTTCTCTTCATCTCATGTAGTTCTAAAGAACAATGTGAGAAATGGCAGGGAAACACATGGATTAAATAGGCCTAAATTTTGGAGGTGGGGCTTAATTTCACCTCATGCCTAGAAATCATGTTGGGCCTTCCTATTCGTGGAGGCTGTACTGTTGGAGAAACACGGTAGATGACAATTGGGTGACAGCAAAATGACACATTGTCATGATTACAAACCATTTGTAATCATTTGGAAGGATAATTAAAAATCTCCCCAACAGACACTTTCTTCCAAGAAGGATTCCTCTATAAAAGATAATTACAATTAGTTGTCACTGTCATATTAAGCCTGTTGACACATTCTGTTTGTCTATTTGCCAGTCTCTCTACCCACCCATTAGTTTATTGCTAAGGGAAAGGGAGATACATGGAAATCACTAAACAGAATTATTGCACAGACATGTTTGCTGCGTATTATAATATTAGAATAAAATGCAAACTATATAGTATTAAAAGAAACAATTCACTTTTATATTTATATATCAACTTGGATTAGACCAGACCAAAAGATAGCTTTACAATGGGTAACTTTAGCTTTTCCAAAACTATTATATTGAATCAACATTAATAAGGAAAACATGGAGAAAACTTCAGCTTCATTCTGTATGATTCATTCTTCTTGTTTTTCCAAATTTTAAAATCCAACCATAGCTGTCTGTTGCTTTATATTAATTGGCTTTGGCAGAACAAAAGTATACATATGTATCACCGGAAGAATATCACAGTGGAGTAGACTTTATAAATTTCCCCGATAAAGCAACTTCTGTGCTCAGTTCCCAACATTAATTTTTTTTTACTAAATTAGCAATGGGAAGGAAGGAAGGAAGGAAGGAAGGAAGGAAGGAAGGAAGGAAGGAAGGAAGGAAGGGATTCTCATGTTTCCTATCCCCATTAGCATTTGCGTTGCTACTATTAGATTCCTCATAAAACATACCACCATATTTTGATATAGGTAATCTTTTTAAATTCTTTTCAAGATCTGCCCTATATAAAGTACAGTATATTCAAAACAGTTTATTCAATGATTACCACAACATCCCACAGTAATGAAAAAAGTAAGTTGTCTTTACAAAAGAACTCAAGGACTTCCAGTGGAAGAATAGCAAAGCAATTATCCATGGAGAGCAGAGATGACAAAGATGGAAGAAATAGTGAATAGACCAATTTGTTGGAACCTGTCCATCGAGGAAAACATGAGAGTGCCCACATGTTATGGACAACTAAGGGATTAATCATCAACTCACAACCAGGGTAAAGCCTTTTAAAGGACACTAAGTACTCTAGCCTTGCTTCTTTCTAGAATTTGCTTTTATGTAACTATCTTTAAAATGATTAAGATCTTTGGGAGGGCAAGTTTGAAAAGTCACCTGGAGAATGGCTTCATTTCTAAATAAAGGAAAAATTAAGTATAAGAACTTACAAGGATTTGAAATAAATGGCAAAAGGTTAAGTAAGATTTTCAACTGAGAAAATTATAAACAAATTAAAGGTTCAAATTTGAAATACTGAAAGTTTTACTGTTTTGGATTTTGGAACTAATTGCTTTTCATGGGAACTAGAATTACATTGCCAGTTACTGTAGGTCATAACAGAGATTAGAGTCCTTGTTATTTATATGGGACACGAGAGGGGATCAAACATTTTAGGCAAAAATAAAAAAGGGCCTTTGGTTTTAATTAGAATTGGAATTTACAAAACAAAAAACATTAACATTTGACTTATTGAAGGAGATCATTGAAGAATGGGCCCAGAAATTAGTACCCAAAATATCAACAATGTCAGTAATGAATTCTGCTTCTGTAGATAGACTACATTTCATGGATATCCATAAAGAAATAACAGACGTGAAACAAATCTTGCTTGATGAGATATAGTGTAATCAGAAATATTGGGTTTTAAAAGGCTGGATTGCAAGTTTGAAAAGGTATTTAAAGTGGAAATACAAGTGACAGGCCAAGAGAATGAACAAGGTAAGGGACCCTTTACTAGATATACAAAACAAATTGGCTTAAGTTTTAAGAAATAAAGGGGAAATGCAAATGATAAAAGAGAATGATCTGGATAATGTGATTTATTGGATTTTCAAAGGATGCTTAATATAAGAAGCCTATGAGATGGGATAAAGATGGGGAAATAAGTCTTAAAATTTTTGTTTATGAGTTATGCAAAGAAAAGATACCTGTTTGTAATTTTATGGGTGTGTGTGAAGAGCTGCCTAACATGTTTATTTGTGTTATGATAAAGATTGGAAGTAACTTATTTACATTTTTTCTTTCTCTTTATTTTCTTTACTTTTTTTGCACTTTATTTTTTTTCTTTGAATTTGGTTTGTATTAGGTTATACTCTTCAGAAAAAAATATATATTATAAAAGAACGTTAACAGCTGGCTATAAAGTAAATAGGTTGACCTTCAGAAGTAATAAGTAGTTCGGGAAACATTTTGGATTGTACACCTGATTCCTAGGAGAGAAACAGGATAAATCTATTTATTATTAGGATCCCTGTGTGTTTAAGGGGTCATTCATCTCATCTCAGTTATATCTTGTCTGAGCTTTCATTGTTTATTCTCACACAGCCAATTTTACACATTGGCAGTAGTAGCTGGTAACTCCAAGGAACTTACAGCTCCCCTTTCCTGGGTTCCATCTTACATTTCTCCTGCCTGCTGCACTGCATTTCCCCTTTTAGGAAACTTTTCTACTGTTGTGTTAGTTAAAAGCATCTGTTCTGAAGCAATCTGGCTGACGGAAACAAGCGTGGTTGCTTTAATTTATGCCAATGGCCAAGAATGCTGGCAGTAGTGGTCTAAAACATCTGGAGGTACCAACATGCTCAAATGCCTTGTTTACTCACATAAGGCTCCTCTGGCAACAGAATGCTGGGGAAGACAAGAAGAAACTCATTCAAAATGAATACTTAAGAGAAATGAAGTGAAATTATTTCACCACATATGCAGAATTCAGGTAATGTAGAATGACATACTCAAACTACTAGAAGTAGGATCTAAGTCCTGTGATAAGTCCTCTTTAATTTTCCTCAGATTAATTCCCCATTCACATTTCCTCTGAAATCACCTCCCTCCACAAGAAAAATATGCTTTCCTATTTATAAACTACTAGAGGTTTAAGCACATGATGTGTTACGGGGATCCAGGGCAAAAGAGGGAGATCATTCATGCCTTGAAAAGTCATCGTTTTCTCACTCAAATATCTGTTTTTCATACAAATACAATTGGCTCTAAAAGGTGGGATATAAATATTTTAAAATATCCTTCAAATCTATTTCATACTCTAAAATATTTCATGTAAAAATAAAGAATATTGTTTTTCATTTTCAGCATGCTTGTAGATATTTTCAGAAGTTAGATTATCTCTCTTCAATCAAATGTGAATTTTGCCAGGTTCTACTGAGTCAGAAATTAAGCACAGCTAGCCTGGCTTTTTAATCAATCAATTTAAAAAAAGGTCCAATTGGAAGCAAGTTGAGAAATAGGCTACAGCTATAGAGTATTAGCACCATCTACAGGGGATCAAAACCAATACATTATCAATTTCTTAAACCTATATTTATTTCATTATTACAAATGTAATCTGAATATGGCATTCTCTGACACAGACTTATGATAAACATCATGATATCCTTGATTGTAAGAGAGCTGCTTTTAATTGCTCTGTATTTCCATTTTATTTGACTTACTAGGAGCTAATTAAAAACAAGAGACAACCTCAAAGGCTCAGGCTGATTTTTGCAAATAAACCCAAAGTGTTAGAGCTGACTGGTGGAAAGCTGCTGGCAAATTTCTTCACTCTTTGAGCAAATCACATTCTTAGCTTTTTAAAGTAGATTTTTTTAATCTCATCCCAAAGGTTATTATTTGGACAAATTACAGGAATGTCAGATATTATCTAATATTTATCCATATGTTACTGTTTGTACATATTAATGCTTTCTATCTCCAATTCATTACTGTTTTATAACTTTGCAACAAATTGATTTCTGGGAGAATCTTTGAGGAATTTAGCAAAAGAATTGGGGTCCTTCTGTATCTACATCACAGAAATGCAGTTTTTTTCTGGAGTTATTCATATGATTAATGTTGCTTCTATGTCCTTTTTAAAAGGTGTAGAACTGTTATTTTTGATTTTGAAATAATGAAACCATCATAATTTCAATGATTTGTGAGATTTAGTGTAGATTTTATTTACTTTTTCTAGAAAGCTTTTCAGGGGTGTCCACAAAATACTTTAGGGTCAAATGATCAAGCCACATTCATGCTACAGGACTTTTGATATGGTTGGCAAATGATTTATTCTTTCACTGTTTTATAATCCCTAATAGTATGCTCTTAATATTAATGCTATTATAATTATGTATGCCACGAGTTTATGAAGGAATTTAAAGCATATATTTAGCTGTGACACTTCATGCAGTTTGCTTTCATCCAATAGATAAATATCTATTAATTGATTTTTCTACACTGAGTCACAATTTTCCACTTGGCGCTTTCATATCTAAAGCTTCAGAACAGCATAATTATCTTCTGTCATGGTATGTAGGAAATATCTTAGAGGAGACAGAAGGAAAGCTGCAAACTGGCAATTGGCATATAAAAGATACAGAAAGGTGGATGTCAGAAAAATTTCAGAAGGGACAAACCCCCCAGCCACCCCAGTTTTAGTGACAGTAAAAGAAAAGGGAAGGGAGGAATACTTCAGGTTGTTATGTAACCTTACAATAAAGATTTAGAATTAGCACTCTGGGTTTATTTCTCTGCTCTGGACCACCTTGCAAAGCTAACATCTTCATCATCTCCTACATGGCAACCCTTCATTCATTTATAGTCCACAAAACCTCCAGGTATGATAATTTGAACTCATTCTTTTTAAGATTTGGGTTTTAACCCACCTCACCAGCACCTTAATTGCCATGACTATTACTCAGGGTAGATCTCGACTTTTTACCTTTGCATGATAAAAGATCCCAGGTCAGGATGAAATTCTTGAGACCTCAATGAATCTGGCTGATTGGGTAGTTATACTGGTCGGATACACAGAACATACCACATAAAATAATAACAATAATAATTACTACTACTGCTACCATAAGTATTCCAAGAAAATGAACCCTGAACACAAAGAAATTGCTATATTAATGCTACATTTAAGCAGCTCAAATTGTGAACTCCAAATGTATTATACAGCTTTAACTCTAAAAATAGCATCGAAGCACAACTATTTTTGTAACTTTCAGACCAGTAATATGCCATATCAATATGCTTTATATAGCCCAGACATCTACAATTTTCTTAACGGAGTAGTAAATTATGGCTTTTGTTGTCTACAGCTCTGAGATTTCCTGATGATCTCATCCAAGTACTAACCAAGTCTAGTCTTTCAACCTTACATGCAACAGCAACTGATTCTATACAAGCTTAAAAATTCTTGCATGTAATAACTCTTCATTTGTTACAATTGATTTGGATTACTCCATTATACACTGAAATTCAAGCCATATTGGAAAAAGACTTTTTGAAAATAAAAGTTCTGGCATTTCCATTTTAATTTTTTTTGGTTTTTTCTGCTATTTTTATACAGGTGTACTGTTCCAGATTTTAAAAAGAAATGATTTATGGGAAACAAATGAAAATTAGGGTACAGTATATACAGTGGGCCTTCATTTTGGTTCACGTCATGTATTCTGTAGAGCATTATCACCATGCTAAAAAATAAAAAATACTATTTACTAATACTAGTCAACTTTTAACAGGCATTCAGGATATTTCAGATTGATAAGAAAGATTATTATTTCACCAACAATACCACATTTGACTGGATTGTTTTCACAACATTCCAGAAAGTTTTATGCCAAAAACAATGAGTCAGAAACACATTTCAGTAACAACTACACACTTCACATTTTAAAAGAAAAATGAATGTTCACAAAGCATAATCATATAGTGTAAAAATAATCATATAGTGCATTAAACAGGTCAGATTTTTTTCCTCAGCCAATTCAATATTTAAATAAATTTAAATTCTGAATCCCTCCCTCCCGTTTGTTCTACTCATTTCAAATCAGTTTGGGCATGGAACACTGATGTTTACATTCACTCTTTTGCTAAATATTTTATATACTGGATATAGCTCAGATCAAGGACTAGAGCTTCCCACAAAAGCTGAAGAAAAGTATTGCACCATCATCACCACGAATATCGAAGTTAGTTATCATCAAATATCCTTGGGATAAATAGTGTAAGTTGCAGGAAGGATGGAAAACATGTCAGAAAATAATTTCAGTTCCACATTCCGAACTTTACTATCACTTAAATGAAATCTGAAACAACAGAAACATACAAATTTTGAGAGATTGTTTGATGTAGTGTTTTACGCATCAGGCTAGACACCAGGAGATGGATATTAAGCCAAATGGGGGGACCTTCAGCAAACTGTTAACTCCCTCTCAGCCCTAGGAAGGAGGCAAGGGCAAACCTAAAAATCTTGCCAAGAAAACTGCAGTGATTGAACAGGCAGTCATCAGGGATTAAGAAACAAAACACAGCTTGTATAAAAACTGTAGCAATTTAGGGCTAGATGTGTCACTAATTCATATGAGAAAATTCCCCTTCAGGACAAATCTCAAAGCTTGCTATTATGAATTGTTAGGTTTTACATAAAATGCAAACTCTTGTAGCTTCCCTAGCATTAGGTCTGCATCACACTAATTCTAGAATAACTTTTTCTCTGAACAGTAAGTCGCAAAAATTTCTGCCTTAACTGGTTACGAACATGTATGGTACTTTTAAGTAGTACAAACTGACCATTATTTATTTAGAAAAAAATGGTCATTTGCCTTGATGTTTGTACAGGTCCTCCTGCGTTAATAATGGCAATCGAGATCGGAATTTAACATTGCTAAGTAAAGTAGTTGCAAAGCAAGATGTCATGTGAAGATGCCATGTGAATGTGCAACTTAGTGATGTCACTTGCTATTAAGTAAATCTTGCACCATCGTTAATGATGACATCATGAGGTCACCATGTACAGTCTCCTGCCGGCTTGCCAACTGATTTTGTTTGTGGGATGCTGGCAATGAAGATTGTAAAGGGTGATTATGTACCTGTGGGATGTTGTGACACTGTAATTGTACAGCAGGTGCAGAGCCATCATTGGGCAAGGACCACCTGTACTATGAGAGAAGAGGGTGCTCTCTGATGAAACTTCTCTAGAAGTTACTTCCAAGAGCTCTGCCAATATAATTTGAACAGATTCTTCAAGATGTGCACTGATATCTTTGTCTCCAAAATCACTGCCATCTGCTGCCAAGCAGGCTGATCCTTAATGCAACCAGAGCAATGCATGAAGTACAGTAATGAATCACACCAGTGCACTGTCTGGCATCAGTACTCAACTATTTGTCCTCCAGCTGGTGATTACATGGCGAGACATCCTGGGGATTTGTAGACTCATCTTAATGGAAGATTGGAAGGTTGTGCCGGAGTAACATTAGAAGTCATATCATACTATATACCACTGGCATACACTTACTGTAGGTTCTTCTTGGCATCAGAAGCACAATTATGGTGTGGTTACAAATGTTACGGTTAACAAAAAGTTTTGCTCAGAAATTAGAAACTGTTTTTACTATATCCAAATTCCACCTCAAACAATATAATGAATGATATATATCCCACATCATTATAGTTGTGCTTTTAAAGTTGTAGCAACGTTTTGGCAGAATCTCATCTGCCATCATCAGGCTTCTGCACAGTGTTTACTGCTGAGTCATACTTTCACAGTCAAGTTCTGTTTTCATAATCTTGAAAGTCTGACTCACAGATGCTCCATACAGAAGCTGATGAATGTGAGCATGAAATTCTGCCAAAACGTTGCTACAACTTTTAAAAGCACTACAGTGACGTGGGATAATACCGAAGGAAGCTGAACTTGCATTCATGTAAGTACCCGCGAAACTAAAAAACAAAAACAGGAATTTAATCATAAGAATAATATATAGTATATATGCTAAGTATGTGTGAAGTATAAACTGGTTACCTTAAATAGTATTAACTTTTTTCTAACTATTAGCCTATATATATATATATATATATATATACACACACACACACACACATACATACATATATGCTGTGTTCAGCTTCCTTCGTGGGATGATACCCGAAGAAAGCTGAACAGCACATATGTAAGTACCCGTGAAAACTTAAAAAAACAAATATATATATATGATTTTTTTTTGGCCCATGCGAGATTATTTTTCCCTGACAAGTAATGATATTGGTAGGTCTAAAAACAACTGGTAATAATGAGAATTACAACCATAGAGGAAAAGTGGTACAACTGGAAGAGAAGATAACTATCCTCAGAAACTCAGCAATTGCATGTGGTTACAGAAGGCTTAACAGGAATAATTTTCCATTGCACAAGAACTTCCCTATTCAACAAAGAACCCAATTTGTGTTATTTGCATCACTCCCAAATTGATAAGATTTGAAAAACTGCTTATAAATATATACCCAGTAAGTCAAGTGGTTTGGAAACTTATAAAGAGGGAGATGAATGTTCTATGGAATTTGATACCCTACCTGATGATTCTGTGCAAAATTCTACACACAGAACAACAATGACAAATACCCCTGATTACATGCCTATTAAAAATGAAATTAAGATCAAATAAATTGTTAATTTTACAGCTTTGATTATGTTACTTTTCATTCTAGCTCTATAAAACAAAGTTCTTTAAAAAAATACAAATACTTAAAATCTCAGAATATGAGCTAAACAAGCCCAAGAACAAAAAAAAAAAGTCCATTGGTCAGAGCTTAAAACTATGTTTATAATTTCCTATTTATTGGCATTAATGTTTTTCTAAGCTTAAAAACCCTTCTGGTAAGTTATCAATTTTTATGACAAAATTTTGCACAACACACAAATATTTACAACATGTACATTTTCTTTTTCAGTCTTTTTACACTGGATCTCAAAAGACAAACATTTTATAGATTACCACAGAACAAAAGCTGTGACTTAGGCTTTTCTTTTAAATTTCATAAAACTATCATAAGTTAAAGTGAATAGGTTTCTTTAAATTCCTCGTAGCATTTTTTTTACAAGTGCAACAGAAAACTATGAGGATCCAATTAGAATGGCTGCAATTAATTGGATAAATGTTGCCTGTTGTAATCACATTGTTTCACAGCAAGTTCTTGAAAAAATAAGCACCAATCATTCTTGCAAAGAACAATTTTATCTAAAAGTATTGAAAAAAGTGTTAAATACAAGGTGTTTTAATTTACATAACAAGAAATAAATACACCATCCAAACTTGTATTCTGCATACTGCTACTCTTGTACATATAATGTACTAAAAGTCAGCAAACTGTCAAGACCCTTTTTTTAAGAAATCAATTTGACTTCAAACCAACGGTTTGCTACTATAACAAAGGCCACAAACAGTACGTCTGGGGACAGCATACAGTGTTAAAACTGACAAACTTCAGAGGGGAAAACATCTAGCAATTAAACGGAAAAGCTGTATTTCATTGCTGGTGATATTAACATACTAGGAAACCTTAATAGGCCACTACTATGATTTCTTTTAGATTATTTAGTCAGATGTAAGAGCAAAATAATGCTCTTGACAGATTAAAAATTGTTTAGCCACATTATTGTGATTTAATTATCCTTCATGGAAAAATCTGATGGCATTTTTGTAATTATGCTTGAGCCTTTATTTTACAATAGAGCATTTTTCTCTAACTCAGAATTGCACATAAGAAGGCTATTAAAAAGTACAATAAAAATCTGCACAACTTGACTTAAGGAGTCAATATGCTGTACACTTTCTACAATATTATGTTGATATAAGTGAACAAACAATAAAGAAGTGCTTCCACTAACATTTTGAGAAAGTTAATCAGTTGAAGAATAATTGTCTGGAATTTTGTTTTGTTTTTTAAAAAATGGACATCTTCAATTTAAGACCTGTAAGCTTATGCATTGAGCCTTAAAGACTGATCTTCTCTTCTCCTGGAAGAAATGTCAATGTCTATTGAATCCTTTCCAACTATAAGCCTTAAACGCTTAGCTGGAGGCAGAGGAATAAAATCATCCTCAAAATCATCCTCATATTCCTCCTCCTCCTCCTCCTCTTCTGCAGATGAAGAATCATCAATAGTTTCTTCTTCATATTGACTATAATTGTCCACTTCCATCCGTGACTCTAGTAGTGAAAGAGGATCACTGCAACACATTCCGTTCTCATGAAGGTCATCCGAGTACATTCCCCTATTTTCTTCTTCTCGTTTTAACTGTATTTTTAATTTTGTTGAACTACTACTTGATCCTGAGTTAAACCCATTATTAAGCTTTGCTACATATAAATTATTATCTTTCTCATGGTCTTTACTTAATTTGATGCTTATTTTTGAAGAATTCATTCCATCATTTTCTTGGTCATTAGTCTTGCTGTTGCTATCATGCCGCCTTCGCAGAGTAAGTTTGGGAATCCCAGAGCTGTTTTCAAGAATGAGTTGTGCATCATACCTTGTGATTCGCCTTTTCTTTTTACTTTTTGCAGTTCTAAAGCGCTCTTTGACTTTGAAAGTGTCAGAAGTTACAATGGAACAGCCACCGGATGCAGGGATACAGTCTTTATATCCAATGGCTGAGTCCATTACACTGTTTACCTCTCCTAGGTCAGAATGTGAACTGATCAAATCTGGCAATTTATCTTTGCCAGTCAATGAATGCGCACAATCTGTTTCCTCCATTTTTGCTGATGGCTTCACCAATCTCCCTTGTCGAGATTTCTTTTTGGCCACAACTTTTTCACTCTTCTGACATCTCTCCTCTGCCTTCTGTGTTGCCATAAGAGATTGCTCACTCTCCAGAATCACATGAGACTCCTGTTCCAAACTATTGGCTCGCATGCCTGTCAAACTGTTTTTATAGCTGTTTAGCATATTTGGTTCAAGCTTTAAGTCAGAGGCCTCTTTCAGATTCGTTCGCGTTCTCACTGACCTCCGTGTTATGTATGTACAGGGTGATATTTCCCCAGGTTCATGAGCACCTTTCACTGAATTTAATTTATATTCTCGCGCTGCATGCCTTGTTAAGCAGCCACTAGATACTGCAACTTTCACTGGTCCCTCTGTTTCTTTGTCCTTCTTAATGGACAAATTTTTATACAGAACTATTTTGGGTTCTTTAAGAACCAAATTTCCCATTTCGAGTTTCCCAGATGCATTTTTTTGTTCTGGCCTTTTGCACTGATTTCGCAACTTTATCTTTGAAAGTAAAGGCTTTGCAGGCTTTTTCAGTCTCTTTGGTACCCTGGAATTATTTAAATGAGTTAGTCTGGATGAGGTAGAATTTGATGAAGTTGGAATTCTTGAAATAGACTGCCTGGTTAATGACCTGTTCTTGCTGTTCTTTTTTACACCAATTGAAGATTTGCGGGAAGCTGTAGGATTAAACAAAATAAATGTTTAAAAAGTTCATTCTGCCTTCATATTGATATCAAAATGTGCAGAAACAATGTTTTTGCTTACTGCAGGGCTACATCCTACATAAAAAATAAAGGATGCCATTAAAATAACTTGATTAATAATGGATTTAAAAGTTATTTAACTTTTAAGTTTCACAAGGAAAAATAAGTTTAACAAGGAAAAACTTCTGTATTTATTCCCTAAGCAACTTTTGTAATTTGGGCAGTTAAAATAATGCACTGAATATAAATACCCAGTACAGACTATACCAGCACTGCACCAATATATGCACTTAACTAGCTAGCCTTTAATGGAGCAATTTTCCAGAAATACGTGGCCTTCAGAACTCCCATTTTACCATGATGAAATCAGAATTATGCCTATTGGACTTGTGAATGTGGTATTAGAAAAGAAATATGGGAAATTAATATTGTATTGTAACTGCTGCAAGATTATTGTATGCCAAAATTGGAAAAGTAATGAAATACCTTCAGTAGAAGAACAGATTATAAAATTAACTGAACTTGCAAAAATGGCAAAGGTGACCAATCTGATTAGGAAAAAAAATGAGACTATTTTTGGAAAGATTAAAAAGAATGGGGAAAAGATTAAGATAATAATTACTTGATAGAAAGAAGAGTAGAAGGCATAAAGTAAGTTTTTTTTCATTTCTTTATTTTTCATCTTTCTTTCTTTGTATATTTTATTGTATGAAAACATTGTAGTAAAAATATGTACAAAAATATTTTTAAGCCATTAGCTGTTGATCTCATTATTATAGAAGTGAATGGGAAGTCACTTATTCAGTGCCTGACTCAACACGTTTTGGTTTAATTTCATATTTTTAAGATAATATTATCAGCATAATGCTGTTTAAAAATGTAAAAATACTTGGAATATCTACTATATTATATATCAATAAATTGGAATTTACCACTAAATGAAGAAATCATAGGTTTATCAACAACAAAAAACAGCAAAAAATGTCAAATGTTAAAAAGAGAGTATGACTCCAGAGTTACCATACTTGATTAATGAAATGGTTCATTTTATGATTATAAACTTGCACTCAAATGTAATAGAACAACCAATCAGTTTTACCCAATTTGAATATTTAATAGTATGTTTAAAACCTAGATAAGTTTCTCTATTCAGAAGCAAATTAGGAGTATGGCTGGAGTTAGATATAGGTTCAAACTGTTCTACAGTGATCCGGACAGCAAAGTGCAATTATTTCTATCTTAGTGAGCCTGCAGAATATCAGCCACCAATTAGGGTATCCTGAACCCTTAGAACAAACTAGTATGAATTATGGTTCTCTGGTACAGCATTTAATACATAAAAATACGTGTGTTCATTCTGAGTTGGAAACCTTAGAGAAGAACGCTACTGAGATGAGAGGTAATGTCCTATGATATTATATGAAAAGTTTTTAAGTTCGTGCATCTTGAGGATGTGGCTAGAATTCTCTTAGTAATGTTACCTGCGTGTAAGTCTTTCAAAGTAGATCAGGAAACACACTCGACATGAAGACCAGAACTATACTATATTGAGACAGGCTCTAATAGCAGGAGTCGTACTGAATTCTCTTTGCAAGATGCTTCTTAATGAATACTTCTGTCCTCTTTATTTACATACACCTTCTGAATATTTGTTTCAAGCAGTAAAAACTTTCTTGAAGGGGATAATTCCACAGCCTTGAAAGGGATCCTGGACTGCTCATTCCTTAAAAGGTGAAACCTGAATTCAATGGAATGGAGCTAGATAACTAACATGCATAAAACCTTATGAGTTTTAAAGTGCTTCCACTCCTTCCTGAAAGGGCAAGCCCAATCAGTAGTTATAAGAGGATAAATGATGGTCTACATATACTCTATTATGGAATGACCCAGGGCTTAGTCCTTTCTCTAGGCCTGTGTTGGTGAACCTATGGCACGCATGCCCTCTCAGATTGCATGTGAGCCATCGTCCCATTTCAGCTGACGCGCAGGCCTCCTGCCAGCCAGCTGGCCTACGGGTCTCTGCCACGCATGCACAGGGGGGCGGGGTGTATGGGGATGCACATGCATGGGGAATAGGGTGCACGTGGAGGGGGTCGCACGTGCAATGTGGCACGTGCAGGGTGCTTGCACATGCATGTGCACGCATTGCATTTTGGGGATTCATGAGTGTGTGCGTGCATTTGCGTGCTTGGTCCAGAAAAGATTAGCCATCACTGCCCTAAACTATTTTTCTGTGAAACTACTGGGAGATGTTATTAGTCAATGCAGAGTGAAGTACACTTAATATGCTGATGATACTCAGTGGTACAGCTCTGTTCTGGGCACAAAGGAAGATGCAGTAGAAGTTCTAATGTTTGACAAAGTGGGGGAAAAGAAGCTGAAATTCAATGCAAGCAAGATGGATAACTGTTAATTTAAATACCTGATTCCAAGATTGAAGCAAACTTAAGTTGTATTCACAACCTCAAAGACTCTTACTCATTCCTTATTATATTGTTAAGTTATAATTTGCTGTGAACGGGCTGCCCCAATCACCTGTAAACTTTAGCTGATCCAGAATTCAGTGTTTGCGAGAAACCCATGACTGTACAGATTACACCTTTTCTGCAAGTCACAATGTTTCCAAGTGCAATTTAAAGTGTTGGTCAACTTGCTTCAGGATCTAAGTATCTAAGAGGCAGTATTTCCATTTCTGTCCAATCCAGACAGCCAGGGAGCACTTGCTAAGTGTTTTTATACACCAAGTGAAGTATTCTCTGGGGAAATTCACTTCCTATGGAACAATTTTCCCAAAGGAAAGGATTGCTTCTATTCTTATGGTTTTCTGAAAACTGATAAAAATCTGATTCTTCCAGAAACCTTCAAGAATTGTACAGCCACTGATACCTAGATCAATCACTGTATTAATAGAATCTGTAGTTTATGATTGTAATTTTCATAATGCATTATCTATTATTGTTACTTTTACTATTTTAGTATCCAAATACTGGATTAATACAGAGATAAACAGCCCAAATAAATAGCCCAAATATTTTTGTTCTTTTCTCCTGTTCACGTTTGTGATTTTTGTTCCTTCTGTGTTCTTTACACAAAAAATATTAAATATACAAAAAAATGGAAAAAGTGCAACCACTAGTAATTTCACTAGATTCTAAACTACTGATTAATCCCAGAACTCTCTATTCCAAATATCCTTTGCCGCCATAAAGCTTACAATGTTTATTTTCTCTTTAGATTTGTGAAGAATCTCAATCTTGTTAAGAATGCTTATATTAAAAACATTTCAAAATATTCTTGCTACTTGCTTACTTGAATTAGCTTTTTCCTGAGTGGTATCTGCATCAGTGTTAGAGCTGACAGATTGACTGTCAGAATTTTTACTGCTATCACCCAATTTTTTAAGCCTGTTTAAACGTTTATCTGTTTCTCTAAGTCCATATTTGCTATTGATCACAGGAGTAGGTGCAGGCAGTCCCATTCTTGATTTAAAAGCACCAGTTCCACGTCTAAAAAAAAAAAGAGTAACACATATTAATTATACTGTATATAACATTAATAAAATGAAAGGTAATTAAATAGTTTGAATTCTGGGTCTGTATTGGTATTTTAAAGAAAATAATTGTTCATATAGTTAAAAATTCTGCTATTATAATTTAAGGGAAGTTAATTAAAAAATTGTAAAGTTACTCCTTTAACATTTCTCTTTTTCCAAAGATGCTTTTTTCAGGAGACAACTGGATTTCCTTGTTTTTTCTTTTGAAGATGTTTTGCTTCAAAAGAAAAACCAAGAAAGTCCAGTTGCCTCCTGATAAAAGTACCTTTGGTACAACCAGACCTGGATAATTGAGAATCTCTCCAGATTTTTCTTTCTTAAAAATCCATATATCAAGTGAAGTTTGCTTCCTCAATTTAATGAACTATATTTAATTAATAACACAAAATTAGATGAATCAACATATGTTCTGTAGAAAATATTTTGTATTATTTCTTCAGGATACAGAGGATATGATCTGAAGATGTCTTTTACTGAATTCATACATATGAATAGTATATCTAGTAAGTAGGTATAGGATAAAATAATTTTTGTGAAGCTGAATAACTATGCCTGGCAACTTTAAACTTAATATAGAAATGAAAGTGATAAATTAAATTGATATGAAGTTTAAAATTAAAAGTATATTTACTGCACACCAGAAACAACTAAGTGCAAAATTGAACAAAATGAAAAAAAAAATTAAAGCATTTCTAACATTTTCTATTTTTAAATATGCTCAAGCAAGAAAAAGTAGAGAGGTGTAAGATATTCTGTACACAAAGTGTTATATGCACGTAACCAGCTGGCTTTGGATGGTCCATACCTGCACCAAAACACATAAGATTTGGATATAAAAAAAATCAAGAATCTAGTAGTTTTTTTCAACTAATTTTACCAAAAGGCATGACCTTTAATGAGTTGTGGCTCACCATCACATGCATAAAGTAGTTAAGACTGATATTGGATTTAAACTGTGATGAGGTGAGGCTGAGGGAAGGGAGGGTAAGACAAATTGTTATGTAGATGAAATTATATGAATTAAAAATCTACTGTGTTTCTTCAGACTTTTCCTAGATTGTCCAAAAACTTTTGATGTGAGTTAAGCAGTCTCTTACTCAATGGTGCTGTTAAAGCTTTGTTTTTTTCAGCATATTATACATTACACGTAGTCTTCACTTAATGACCATCCTGCTTAGTAACAATTTGAAATTAAAATGGTGCTGGAAAAGTAACTTTACAATTGCTCCTTGCGTTTACAACCATTGCAAAATCCTACTTAAGTGATAAGTTCCAGTGGTAGTCAAATCATTCCAATGCTCTTCCCCCATGTTGTTTAACATTTATAAGGAAGTGCTAGAAGTCATCCATCAATTTGATGTGAGACTTAAGATTTATTTTATTCCAATTTGCCTTTGGTTTTGACTGATTCTGCATGATCTTTATAGTTATAGACCTATTCTCTCACATTTTAAATGGATTTCTTTACATTTTTATTGAACTTTGATGTAAACTTTCTGGCTTAATGGAATTGGGTACTTAATAAATATAATTAATAATATCAATCAATACAGGGCTACATGTTGCCTTAAGTTTACAAATTGTACATTCCATTTTACCTTTCACATGTGTAGCATTCACAAAATTCATTATTTTCTCCGAAAAAGCCATCTCCGTAATAGCAAGAAATTTCCTCCCCAGGTTCAATATCTCGCAAAGCTTTCACGCATGCTGTATCCCGGCCAGTTGAAACAAACTGTAGAGGATGAATGATCAAAATTTATTTTAATTAAAAAAAATTTTTTAATGTAATTTCGTTTTTAAAATCTGATTATGTAAAACATTGCACACCTACCTTACAGTTGGGTCTGCAATCTGAAAAAGGTCCAAAAGATAAAATCAATTAACTGTTGATAAGACCTGAAACATGAATAATTACAGATACCTAAAGTAAGGTTTTATATCGTAAGATTTATAATATATTGCACAACTTAACTGAAACAGGCACTATACCAAAATTTGAAATATTTAGTAAATAATTCTAGCTCCATTTCAAGTAGGATTATTATTTTAGAACATTCTAATTAAATTAGGGTATAAATAAAAAGACATTAAGGACTTACAAATTCAACTGGTTTTTTTTATGTCTGCTTACCATGATTAATGAAAGCAGCTGGACCAAGCCACAGTTGAGCACAGTTTTTCCGTGTTGAATACATGACACTGAAGTCATTTTCTCCATGTCTCAGCAACATATTCTCTTCTAGTTCAGAGAGTTCGGCAATACAACCTACTAATAACTCTATCTTGTCATTTCGTTTCCTAGTAAACAAAGAAATAAATTATTTTGTATAATTTTATTTCCATAATACGAAAGTTTAAAAAGGGATACATTCTGCCTCCCAACCAGATTTGTTTTGTAGAATGTTGGCTTTCTTAATGAAACGTTAAAAAAAAGTCTCATTGCTAGTAGTAATTAGTTCTTGAATTTGCTAAATTCAATAGTAATTCAGGTTGCAGAGGTTACAAGTGGTTCAACACAGATTTTATTTACTTTTTGTTCAATTTCATTTTGGCACTGCCTGACTTCTAAGGTGGGTAAAGATCTGACAATCAATCTAGGAGGAAATCTTTTCAACTGAAAGAAAATAATGCAAAAGCAGCAGCAGACTGGAAAAATGAAAAATAATGAAAAACAGATAAAAGCTCAGAAGGGGCATTTTAGAAAGGCATCCCTGGCACCTAAAATGTTGTTTTTATTTCATTTATCATATTTTAAACCGCCTATCTCCCTCACACAATTTTTTTACTTCAAAAATCTAGCTTAGCAACATTTTTTCCCCAATACTTACCACTCTTTTGTTGCAACTATTTTGGCTCCATTTTGCTCTGATGAGTATCGATTGCATGGCAATATTTCAAATCCACTGTCAGTTGCAAACATTCGTAAATAAATAAATACCTGCGGCAGGAAAAAAATATTTTAAAAACCTGCTAAGAACTATAGTACACTCTGTGCTGCCAAATTGCACAATCTAATGCTACACTTGCTAAAAACTCAGAATATTAACACCTCACTTATATGTTTCCCAGAATCTCAGAGTAGAAAGATATAAATTAGCATGTATTTTATATAACATACAGTATAAAATTTGAGCTTTCAAAATCACTTTTATGGGAAAAAGGGGAGGAAAAATAATTATATCCTTACAGAGACTTCCAGCCAATGTCATATGAATTATCATATTTATTAAATGATATCACCATGAGTTCCAGCATTCTCCAGTCAGGGAAGAAAGTTAGTTTTGGAATGTATTTCTCTCCAATTCCAAATGTCTGATAATTCTCTGAGTCACAGCATCACCAAACTATTCAAGAGTATTCAAGGCTTTAGAGCAGGGGTGTCAAACTCAAGGCCTGCAGGCTGGATCTGGCCCGCAGGGTGCTTAGATCTGGCCCGCGGGGCTGCCCCAGAAATATCAAAGGACTAGCCCGTGATGTCTCTGCCGGCCAAAGCAGGGCATGGGGGAGGCACTTTCACACGCACCCCCAATGGCTCATTTTCAGCTGGCATGCTGCAGGCCCTGGAGGCTGAAAACAGGCCGTGGGAGGGGCACTTGAGGCCCCCCATGGCCCATTTTTGGCTGCCAGAGTACTGCAGGAAAATGGGCTGTTGGGGGGACCACGGGGGGGCATGCACAGCCCCCCATGACCCGTTTTGGCCAACAGAGTGCTGCAGGAAGCGTCCGTCCATCTCCCCCTCCCTCCCACCAGCCCACAAAGAACTACAATGCTGATCCGGCCCTCGAAGAAATCCAGTTTGACACCCCTGTTTTCGAGCAGGGATCTCCAACCTTGGCCATTTTAAAACTAGTGGACTTCAACTCCCAGAATTCCTCAGCCGGCAAGCTGGCTGAGGAATTCTGGAAGTTGAAGTCCACTAGTCTTAAAGTGGCCAAGGTTGGAGATCCCTGCTTTAGAGTACTGAACTAAGAATTCCTTTAAAAATAACACACCTTTTTCCAAAGGACAGACTTTCAATGTATGAAGCCCTAATTTCCTCAATGTGTAATACTCTGCAAAGATGAGATGTAAATTATATCTTTTAAAAAACAATAAAAATAGGACGCTAATTGTTTTAGCTATTGAATATTTAAATTTTGCATTTCTTGATAAACCTATTGTGCCTATATTGCTCAGTCAGAATTTCTGGCTTATCCTTAAATTCAGTCTTCAATCTTATATTTATTCACTTCCTATATACCACTCACTAAGGAAAGCTGTATTTTAATGCATCACTTTAAAGTCATTTCATAGGTGATATAATTCTAGTTATTTCTTTATCATGATTAAATAATCAAGTATATCTGCACAAACTTTTTACAAGACACAGCATTTTAGTACAAAGAACAATTTCCTTCATTTGATTCCAGCTGCCTCTGATAACATTTTTTTTCTTTTCTTTGAAGTTTTCTACTATCTCAGTCCTTTCCCTTTTTCTGTTGTTAATTTTCATTCAGCTAGTTAATTTTTCTTTATTAAATTATCAAATTTGTACATCATCCAACTCTAAGCAACTCTAGGCATTTGCTAAAGATAGAAACATACATTTTTTTTCTACCAGTTTAACATCCACAATATCCTATAAACTGTACTTGTAACGAACTGAACTTGGATTAAGTATAAATACACCTACATGTTCTTTGAACAACCTTTCCTGCATTTTGTTCTTGTTAAGAAAATAGTGCCGGGCCCAGTCACCTGACGTCAAGGACTTGAAGGCTTTTTCCAAGTGCTCATCTTTCTTAAAACGCTCAATCACCTCCTTCAGTTCCTCTTGTCTTCCTTTTATTGGTCGAAACCTCAGGCAAAAAAGGAAAAAAACCCAAGATAGAACTTCAATCAAGCTGCATTTTACATACCCACTTTATATATTCAGAGAAACGAAATTACAAGAGGACCAAAAGTAGAAATGAATATTGTTTCAACAGGTTTTACACAAATGATTAAAAGAGGAATAATTATAGTTACTGGAGTAGGAGAAACATTTTAACAATGACAAGGTAATATCAATAGCCCTGTAAAAAACATGAGGGAAGTCACATCTTAAATACAGTATTTGTTATCTCAGTGATGATCTATCTGTTATTTCATTTGCATGAGATACTAATCAAATAAAACTTTTAAAAACATATATAAAGTTTGTTTTACATATGTATAGTGTTAAACTTCAAGGTAGTTCAGACAAGAAGCACAAACCATGAATTATTAACTGCCTTTAATGTAACAGTATCTAACAATTCTAAAAGCACTTCTTCCCTCCTTTACTTTTACTTTCCACAAACCAGAGAGGGATTCTTGTGAGATGCTGTTTTCCTTCTATGGGTGGAGATACCTTTTGCATGACTGTTGGTAGGCTAAGGTACCCATCTCCCAAGATCCTACAGGCCATAACATGCACTAAATAATGAAGGTTTTCCTCATATGATAAGATTCCTCTTTTGAGACGTTGAGCATGGTTTTCTTCCATATCTTCCTATTTACATGCTCCAGTCATGTGATAATTCTTTATCTACCAATTTCATTAATGCACTTAATCCCAAAACTCAGCTTCTATGTGGCACTCACCTTATGCAATTCTGTAGCAAGATGTGTTGAACTCTGATACTGTACAGTTAGGTGGTATGTTAAAAATGTCTAAGGAATTCAAGTCAAAACTCTAATTGAACTTGGATATTTTTAGTTCTGTTCAATATTTTTATAAACTGTTTATTAATTTTACTTATTTTCTTTGCCTCTTGAGCTCTTTTTAGGAATAGGTGGGATACAAGCTTTCAGAGAAAATCCAATAAATATCGAGATAATTCTTGATTTACTATCACAACTACAACAGAGGTAGTATTCAGCAGGTTCTGACCAGTTCTGGAAATTTTAAGTAGTTCGGAGAACCAGCTAATATTACCTCTGACTGCAAATTTTACAGTATCCTTCCCCTGCCATGCCCACAGAACCTGTAATAAAAAAATTTGAATCCCACCATTGAAGTGCAATGAGAATTTCCATTGCTAAGGAAGATGGTTGAAAATAAGTCACTTCCAGTTTTATAAAGTTTTTTTGCCATGGAATCACTGCAGTTGTAAAGTAAATTGTGTGGTTGTGAAGTGAATGCAGCTTTCCTTATTAGTTATGCTTTTTGGAAGCTGGCTTGGAAGGTCACAAATTGTGATCACATGTCCCCAAGATACTGTAACCATCATCAATATATGACTTTGCCAAGCACCCAATTTTTTTCCATGTGACTATGGGATTATTGCAATGGTTAAGTATGAGGACCGATTGTAAGTCACTTTTTCAGTGCCACTATAACTTCAGAATAAATAAGTGTAAGTCAAGGAGTATCTATATTAAAGAGATAAAATGATATAATTTTTGCATTATCTGATCTTTTAGCAATAGTATCATTTGTTTCTAGATTCTGATTGTTGAAATAATATTCTTATTACACAATTTAATGAACAACACAGAGAAGGTTTTGATATAATTTTAATTAAGAAACCTGTATTTTCTTGTGATGGTGTGGTGGATTTATTATTATTCAGGGTTTTTTTTTGCAAATTCATGCATTGGCCTCTGTAAATATGGTTTGGCTCATTTATTTCTTAAATTTGTATGCTGCCCATTTTGCTGTCACATGACTCTGGGTGGCTTACATGATAAAAGAATATTATAAAAGATTAAAACAGTAAAACAATAAATATAACATTAAAACAACTATTTGAAGCTATTATACATATTACTCAGCAATGCAGGACTATAGCATATTTTGCTTTGCTTTTTAATTATCTGTAGGAGATGGTGAGTGAATGGTCATACAGGTGGTACTTGCTTAATGGCTGCTCATTCAGTGACTGAACTTATGATGGCATTGAATAAGTGCTACTTGCGACTGGTCCTTGAAGTTTCAGCTGTCACAATGTTCCCATGATCATAATTGAGATCTGGGGGGGGGGGGGNAATTGAGATCGGGGGGGGGGGGGTTTGGGCCCAGCTCTCAATTGTGCTGTGGCATTCCATGAACACTATTTGCAACTTTTCGGGTTCCAATAAGTGAAGTCAATGGGAAAGCAAACGATGATCAAATTATGTTCTGGTGATGATAACCAGAAGTGCCAGAGTTGCTGTTGCTAAGCAGTCATGTGATATCAGACCTTACAATTATGTTGCTTAGTGATGGAAATTCCAATCCCAATTGCCATAGTTAATTGAGGACTACCTGCAATTTAGGCCAGAAAGTTGGACTAAGTGCCTGTTTGTCATTTTAAAAAAGTTACATCTGTGCAAATGGGAAATTCAGAAAAAGTCAAATGGGGGAGGCTAGCAATTTGCTTGTCTTGAATTGCTCAATCAGCTTCACTTTGTGTTTCTTGAGAAGGAGATAGCAGTATTAAAGACAAATTCAGACCACCGCATGTTCTTTTGACATAGTTTTCCTCTTGGTTGATACCAACTGGATCAGTTGAGGGGGATCTAGTCAATTATCAACACAACCACCACCACTACTCTTCCATGGAAGGGAGGTGATACCCAACTTGAAGAAGGCAGTGCTCTTCAATTAAGTATCATTAGATATGCTTGTTCGGATAACTATACCTGTCAAATTTGCACTGTTGGCAAAAGTGGTTGAGAAAGCATTGACTAAACAATTCTGGATTCTCCTGGATGGAGAATAGGATTTAGATACATTTCAACTGATCGAGAATAGATCATGGTTTGGAAAAAGCACATCTGTTCATTACTTCAATTATCATGACACTTAAAATGTATCTATTATGACAATCTTTTAATTTTCAGCTTCAGATAACCTCTAAAATTTGTTGGTAATCAAAGTATAAGAATACAAAATGTCATTTTAATAAGACATGGATAGTGCTCGATTTATAACAAATGAGACAAGAATTTTCATTGCTAAGCAAGGCAGTTGTGAGTTGTGCCCAATTTTATGACTTTTGCCATATCTGCTACATGAATTACATAATTGTTAAGTTAACCACTGTTAAGTGAATTTGGCCTCTCCTACTGACTTTGCTTTCAAAAGCCAGCTGAGAAAGCCACATACACTTTGTAAATATATGCTGGCTGACAAGAACCCAAATTTGTTCATGAGACTATGAGGATCCTTCAACAATCATAAGCGTGAGGACCAGTCACTTTCCTCAGTGCTGGTGTAACTTTGATATTCTTGAACCTTGGCTAAATGAATAGTTGTGAACTGAGGACCACCTGTACCAAAAAAGTATGCATTAGAGTTTTTATCAGTTCAAACTGAGAAGGCCCAATAAACAACTGAATAATCCTGAATCCCTTTTTGCCTTCCTCATACATCCCAGTATTTTAAGTATATTAAGTTATATAGCAAACCTGTAGAATAGGGGTGTCAACCTCTCATTCATCACAGTGTCGTCACGTGATGTATTGTGACTTTTCCCCCCTTCACTAAACTGGGCATGGGCAGCATATGACACATCAGCCTGCAGGCCGCAAGTTTGACAGTCCTGCTGTAGAATATTGCTATATAAAGAACTATAGATTTAGCAAGCACTGAGGATATCAAAGAAGAACAATTGTTCAATGTTGGAAAGACAGAGTTACTCAGATTTACAATTTGGGATTACAAATACATGTTTACTTCTATTTATGAGTTGGGTTTTTTTAATTGATGTTATATAATTGATGCATATTGTCTTGTGTAATCTAGGTTTAATTATCTGTTTAAAAACGAGACTCAATTACATCTCTTGTATGTAAAGTATGTTTCTTGTATCTTGTATATAAAGTGTGTTTCCTGTATCTTTTTACTTTTTGTCAATCAAACCAAAAAGGAAATTATAATCCATCCTAATAATTTAGGTTGAGACGTTTTAATTTAACATGTTATTTTTAAGGTCAATTTTACTAATAAAAATCTTCAAATTTAGGGATGGCTATAAAGCAAGAAATCCTAATATCTTCCTTGGTATTAAAAATAAATAAGAAATATAGCCACAGTATCAACGTTTTTTACAGGCTGTTGAAGGTTGTGAATAGTTTTTTTGCTCAAAAAATTATGATGTATTTCAGTTACCTAACAAAGATAGAGCCACAAGCACACACACACAGAGTGTGTCATATAATTAAAAGCTCTATTATGAAGTCTAAGGAATAGTAGAAAACTTAAAGAATGTGATTTCTAATAAGACAGGATTCTTTCAAAAACACAATGGTAAATCTTTCTCCATTATTTGCTTTAAATAATTTCCCTACTTTATATAATAAAATGAAGCAGCCATGACATAATGCTCATCAAAATACTTTCATGTTATTGTAATTTATTCATTAGCTATGTACTAATATACTGTCTATATACTGTCTGTAATATACTGGTCTATATACTGTCCAATCTCAATTCTTTGAGCATTTTAACATCATCCACACATAAAATGGAGTAATAAAAAATCCTTAAAAAGCAAAACAAATAACTTCAGGAAAACTCAATAAAGATGGGTTGAGAAACAAATTTATTTTTCAAAATCTTTGATGCAGGTTGTCTTTCATAAATATACCTTGAGGGCTTCTGAAGAACATATTAATGAAGACAAAAAAAACCCTGAATTAAAGCAGTCACAATTTCCTAAATTAAATACCTAATTCCCAGGCTCTGGATTGGTTTTTTTTACACTTTAAAAATTTGTCAGATCCACATAGATTTTAACTAAAACAAATAAGGATTTATGTTTGCTAAATAATAAAACAATTACCTAGTGTTCATTTTATGTGTTTGAAAGCCTAAATATGGATCAAGAACCAAACTAGTTGCTAGGTCATCATTCTCACATAGCTCCTTGGCAGACATTCCAGAAGAAGGCACGTAGCGACTTTGGCCCTCAAATCCCGAACCACCACTACCTGTATAAATCAAAACAAATGATTAGCTGATACTGAATGCTGAATTGCATCAATCTTTCTCTTTGTATGGGGAACAAGAAAAAAACAGGATTCTTGAGAATGCAGAAGCTTATCCCAAGTCAAGTGTTGGTCCGGTGGTGGGCACAATGCTTTATTTATGCAGAAGATTCATTTTCACCAGGATATTTGTGACAATAGAAGTTACCACATGATTGAACAGAAACTTTCAAGTGAAGCCCACAGGAATGTTCAGGAAATGAATAATGCATATATCATAAAGAGCCAAAAGATGATTTTAATAGTCATCTTTTGTATGAATTAATGAGAATGCTTTACAGTGTAGGTTGTATGGCATCTCAGATGAATTATTTTTATTAGAAAAAAATTAGCTTACAAAATTTATACCATATTTTATCTGACAGTGGTCTGAACTTGTACATTTCTCCTTTTTGAAATAATAACATTGCTTTTTAGCAAATCCTCTCTATTCTTTTTCCCCAAAAAGTTTTTTATTTTATCTTTACAATATAAATCCTCTCTAATCTGATATCAATTCATATGGCTTTCATTTTATCCCTCAAACATTAAATAAAAATAACAACTCTCTGATTTTAAAATTTTATCACATATAGACAACCAGCATTTTTAGTGCAGCCTGCGGGTGTTCCTTAAAATTAGGTGTAATGGTATGAAGTGATTGATTTGCAGTTGGTCTATTCAGTAAACCATATAATAAAGGAGTCATGTTTTCATATAAAGTATATTATATGAAAGAAGAATGATGCAAGCACAATCTGCCAATGAATAATTTGTCATTCAGTTTTAACATGTTGACATTTAGAGCAAAACAAGTCCTTTTCATTGCATGCTTGATTTCAGGATAAAACCATATTTCTATGTCCAAAAATCGAAAGCAAAGTCTTCTGTCCTACTCAGAAGTTCTCCAGTTACAAAAGGAAAGGAGAAATTATTTTTTTAAGTAGAAAGTTATGTACCTCTGCTGGATTATTAAATTAGTATTGACTTCAGTAGTGCAGTTTTGGTCTTGGCCTAGTTGTATAATGAAATATGAAGTATGATGTGACAGCAAGAATGTCTTACTTGGAGTTGCTCTGAAAAATGAAGCCATATAAGCCATATGAATCTTTATGACCATTAAAAATAGGAAAGCATGTAAACTTGTTTCCCCATGTGAAACAGGTTATAATAAATAAATGGCAACATCTAAACCAACCAAAACTGAGAAAAAATTATCTTCATGTGGTCAGGAATGTATACTCAAATTAAAGCTTGCCTTTAAATCTTTAGGGTATTTATCTTTTAAACTAATGTACTATCATTTTAACTGAGATCCAATATAAAATTATCTCCATGAAAATGAAATTAAACAATTATGAGTAGGTCTTTAAAACTGCTCCTGTAAACATACACTCCCCAGAATATTGTGACTGTAGACTGTGTTCTAGTGATATTTTCTGCGACAAATTGTAAATATGTGGAAAACTGAATTCTTTACCACTGCAAGTTATGCAATAGCAACATTTGTTAATATTGAAAGGAAGACTATAAGGCTCACACTTAAGCTTTCAATGGGACTTCAATTTATTTAAAAAGTATAAATTATTTGTGCACATTGCTGTGTCAACATATATGAATGAGAAAGTTTGTAAATATATACAAGTAAGAAAATATATTTGGCAAATACAGCCTTTTAAAAATTAACAAATATAGTAAGAGATCATCCTAGCACATTAACTTATACATACATCTGCTGGACCGTCTTTCAACTCCATTTTTGCCAGTCTTTGGATTTTCCTTTCCAGAATGCTGTAATTTGGACTGATTTTGATGGTGGTCATTAGATAACCTGCTTCCATTTCTCCGGCCATTCACCACCATGTTCTTGGATTCTCCCAACCACTTCATTCCCACAGACAATTTGTCCCCGTTGCATTTAGTCCTTCTTCCAAAGGCTTTAGGAAATTAATGGTAATCCAGTTTCCTAATAGAAAAGAATGCATAAACATAAACAAACTGTTCAAAGCAATTCTATTAATGCTATATAATAGTATATAAAATAATACAGTGTATTTTTTACATATTTTGTTTAGGTAGTTCTCAATTCACAAACATTAGTGATTGTTCAAAGTTACAATGACACTGAAAAAGCAATATGTGACAGATTTTCACAGTAATGACTGTTGCAGCATCTCCATCATCCCACATTTTGATAATATGATCAAAATCCAGGCACTTGGCAACTAGCATGTATTTATGACAGCTGCACTCTCCTAGGGTCATGTGATATCCATTTGTAACCTTGCCAATTTGCTTCCAATGAGCACAAAGGGGGGGGAGCCAGATTCGCTTAATGACCTCATGATTCACTTAACAACTGCAGTGATTTGCTCAACAACTGTGGTAAAATGGTCACAAAATGGGGCAAAACTTACTTAACTGCCTTAATAATAGAAATTTTAGACTCAATAATGGTTGTAAGTCAAGAACTAGCTGTACTATATTTCTTGATGTTTATTATAATTTTTCCATTAAAACAAAGTTTCTCTTGTTTGCTTTGCAAAGTGTTCCCCTTTTGTTTTGTAGAACCGTCGTTCTAGACTGACCACAGCAAAAACACTCAAGTTAGAAGATGGGGTAATTTGTAACATTTTGTGCAGGTCCTTCTTGCTTCTCTTCAGAAGGTAATTTTAAGGTCTAACTAGATATAACAATATTCATCACAATCAGATGGAGATGTTATGACCCTACTCAAACCTTCTCATGAATTTCTCAGAAGTGAGGAATTTGATGATTATGAAATTCATATCTGATAAAAAAAACTCAAAGCACAACTGAATCATACTAGTTCCGATCCTAACTCTCTAGGTTGCTATCCTAATAAAATACAGCAACTTTAAAGCTATGAGAATGGGACCAGGTTGAAAATCAAATAATAGAGATGAGGGAGAGGCAAAATATTGATTTAATTCCAACTTCAGCTTTGGCAATAACATGCACTTGCAAAACAGTGGCACTGTTTTGAGCAGACACATGGCTCATCAATATTATTTTTTATTAGAATTATCCTGCCTTTATTTTTATCAGCTCAAAGTGGTGTACAAAGCTAACATTCCCATCTCCTATTTTCTCCACAACAATCCTGTGAGGTGGGTTGGAATGGGAGTGTGTGACTGGCCTAAAATCATCCACCCAGATTCATGCCTAAGGGAACAACCAGTCTTCTGGTTTCTAAGCCCTGCACCTTCGTCACTGCAACATCTTTATGACTGACCTAGAACAATGCATTCTTAACTCTCAAAGCCTAAAGCTCCTCTTTGACTTGAGGTTCAGTGAAGACATTTTTTATCATCTGGCCACTAAAACTTATCTCTCATCAAATTCCACCATGACTTCAATAATTTCCACCATGACATCAATAATTTCCACCATTCCACCAACTTCAGCCTAGACCAATTAACAGAACAAGTCCACTTCTCTGATGTCACTATAAAATTATGCAATGGATGTAAAAACATGACCAAGAAACCTTTAGATTGTCCAGCATATATATATATATATATACGCTTCCAGCTTCCACCCAGAATACACTACCTAATCTATCATTTATAGCCAGGTTCTATGCTACAACCACATTTCTTCTGAACCACTTGATTGATACATTAAACTGATGGAATTAAATCAGTCATTCAGGAGACTGAACTTACTCATCCAATAAGATCAATAAGCAAAGCAATTTAACCAGATCAATGAAGAACCTACTAAAAGATAGACCATAGAAACAGAATACCACTAGTTGTCACCTGAAGTTTAAGTCATTCAATCAGCTGATCAAGTATACCCCATACTGTACAATGAGACCACATTTTCTGAGATACTGTGTGGCAAGCCAATATTTACATACTGCCAATCACTGAACCTGAAGCAGATTCTCAAAGCAACAAGCAGTAGCAGGACAATTATGACATCAATTATGGGAATCAAACTCTGAAACCACATGTCTACTTTGCCCCAAATATGAATACAGGTATCTTCATGTGTTCTTCCTCCAATGTGGTATTTACCATAATCTGCCAGCAATTTCCCTCTGAGTTCTATATAGAACATACAAGATAAATTCTGTATAAAATAGATGTATACAGGTTTGACATCAAGGCCTCAAAATTAAATAGTATCGAAGCATTTCAACCTCCCAAATTACAACTGTAAAACATGGGTACTCAAACTACAGCCCACTGAAGCCATTAATCCAGTCTGCGTGGGATTATGAGGCTGCCCTGCCCACATCGCCCCGCCCACCTGCCAGCACCCACCCTTTGGCTAAGCGCAGGACTTCCCTTTGCGAGTCCCCTGGGCTAGAACTGCAAGGTAAGGCCAATGCTTTTGCCGGCAGAGTGCTTCTGGGGGACAGGGGAGACCAAAAAAGAGGAGGCCAGAGGCCAGGGGAGCCATCCGCGCTCTGTTTTTGGCTGGCAGAGTGCTTCTGGGGGATGGGAGAGGACAAAAAAAGGGCCGGCAGAGGCCCAGGGAGGTATGCATGCTCTATTTTTGGCCGGCAGAGTGCTTCTGGGGGACGGGGGAGGCCAAAAACGGGCCACACCTTTTGCCAGCTGAGGAAAGAACTCAAAGATTTGCCAGGGACTTCAGTCCACTGTCACTCTGCTGTAGGGGAAAAAATGAAGGGTCCGAATGGGAGAGCCTGTGCCTGCTCCATAATTGCTTCCAAGAGTCATGCTTAGTGCCAGGTACCTGTGTACTTTCCACTCATCCTTGGTGAAGCAGAGCAGAAGCAGAGGGGTGGGAGACCCAAGAGTATGCCACACCCCAATGCAGCGCTATCCCATGCCAGCCCGATTAGCCCAGAAGCAGCAGATCCCCCAGTCACAGGCTGGATGCAAGGTCCGAGGCGAGGGAGGGCAAGTGGGCGGCTCTCAGTGGAGAGCGCCACCCTGGCACTAAGAGCAACTCTTGGAAGTGATGCTTAATTATGCATCAGGCACAGCCTCTCCCACTGGGACCCTTCAGCTTCCCCCCCCCGGCCTGGCAGAGCGACGGTGGCCAATCTTTGACCTCTTTCCTTGGCCAATGAAAGGCACAGCCCTTCACTCATGAGGAGAGCTTGGCGGCCTGTGGAGAAACAAAGCTGGCGAGACGCGAGCAAGCTAGGGACCGGGTGCCTCAACAGCTGCCCCACCATCTTCTTCCCTCCCCCCACTGCTTGGCTGCCCATCCTTCTCCCACTTGGCAGTTCCAAGGCAGTGACCTGTGAGAAGAGAGGACGTCTGTTTCTGCTCCTGGAGACGGAGGCAGGAAGGGCATCCAAGCGGCGGTGGTGGTGGGGGAAAGAAGACAGCAGAGCGGCTGTTGCGGTGCCCGCTCTCTAACTAGCTCATATCTCAGTGGCCACTGAGCCTCCGCCTTGGGGCTTCCTTGCCTGACCTGCTCCAAGCGATGCCTGCCTGGTCAGATCCTGCCTGCCAGTCACACGGAGCCCTTGATCAAGCCTGTTGCGTGCATTCGGCATGTGCGGAGGAAGCTCCAGAACAGCTATCAAGAGTCCAAAAGCTGATTGAGACCACTGCAATGTGAATGGAAATAGGAGAGAATGGAATGGGAATGGAAAGGAATGGCATTGAACGAGCGACTCCAGGGCACTGCCAGTATTGAAGGGGATCCTGCTGAAGATGCCTAGGAGAGAGAGAAAGAGAGAGAGAGATGTGGAAAGAGATATGAAAGAGAGAGAAAGACAGAAAGAGAGAGAAAGACAGAGAGAGAGAAAAAAACAGAGAGAGACAGAGACAGAGAGACTTGTTCACTGGAAGCTCCTTGGGGCTGAGAAGAATTGTTGCAACTGAGCAATCCTGAAGTGGACCACTAAACAACTTAAAAAATGATTTAGTAAAAAGTCAACCAAAAGAGCAACACGCAAACAAAAGCAAATAAAACACCCTCAGGAGCAAAACAAATGAAAGTTTGTGTGTATTGTTTAATGGACTGTCAAATTGGCAAAATGGACTGCTAAATTGGCCACACCCACCCAGTCACATGACACCTAGACACACCCACCCAGATGGTCTGACCCCCCCCCACAGTCTGAAGGACTGTGAATTGGCCCTCCATTTAAAAAGTTTGAGGACCTCTGCTGTAGAATATGACAAAATGAGTATTTACAAAATGTTTTGTAAAAACAGACTTAACACCATCAAGCAAGATACTGTTGAACTTACATCCATCAAAACACTTACAGGGAATCTTAGGAGGTCTCAACAAACACAATGTGTTTTAATGCATTTCTACTGTTAATTGATACATAATTCTTCTCTGATTATAAGTATATGACTGGCAACTGCATAAGCAATCTATTTCTCCTCCTTTTTCCCCACACCTCTATTTTCTTTTCTTTTTTTAAAAGAATTTTATTAATTTTTAACAAACAAACATACACAAACAAAACACAAAACATAAGAAACATAAAATATCTTTTTGGACGGCAGTTTGATCCCGAGTTACATCTTTTTG
>BHFT01037071.1:0-37793 GCA_004320025.1 Laticauda laticaudata
TTCTCTGTTTTACATCCTCTTTCCATCCGTTGGTGCAGTGTGACAGGGGCTTTAGGAAATGAAGGCAACAGAGAATGAAAGAACAATTTTAAAAAATCAGATGGCATTCCCGCCTTCACATGACATAGCTCATTGTTGCATAAATCCTAGGTGTGAACTTGCTGATTAGTTTAAGATTTAACATTCTTTACACTCTTTTGTAGTAAGAATCCTGTTACTATGTAAATTAGAAATATAACTGAACAATAAATAGTTAACTAGCTTCCAGGTTTGGGGGCACCATTAGAAATGTACTGAGGAAGCCTTATCAGGTATTTTTATTCCAATCCTAAATAAGTGTGGAGTTGCTTCTGAAAGCTGAACAGAAAGCCATGGACTCATGGAGTGGCACTACTAATGCTGCATAGAAAGGGGAACTTTATTAAAAATAGATTAAATTTTAATGTCAGTATATGAGTATATGCATGTCAAATAAAACTGAGACTGTGCAGAAGTCTTCCATGGGCAAAAGATGTTTTCATCATAGTACCTTTCAGGAACATCTCAATGTAACTGCATTTTTTCCATGGTTTATGAAGCTCCCCTCTGCATCTGATGCACAATCTTAGGGAAGGACTTTTTAAAGCCTCCTTAAAAGAAGACAGTGACAGACTGGGCAGGAGGTAATTCAGAGCCCTATATTAGTGAAACAGTTGGAAGCCAACACAACAGGCACATATAGAGATAATCTTTCATTTTCCACACCAGGGGATCAGCCATTTGTTCAGCTGTGCTCTGAGAGCAGTACTGTTCCCATCAAATGGGACACAATGAAGGAGGTCCTTTGAAATAGGGCTTGGCTTGACATGTTATGTATACATAAAGCAATCTTTGCTGAAACAGGTTCATAGAAAAGAAACAGAATTTGCTCTATCTGTCCTGGCATTCCTCCTTCTGCAGCTGCACCTTTTTCTGTTTCTTTATGACCTGCAAATTTCTCTCTGGTGATATAGAGCAGTAGCAGAGATGATGTAATTCATGTTGTTTATATAGGACTGTAACAGCAGCTGTATCCCCCCTGCCTCTACTACAAGGTTGGAAAGAGATCAAATACCTTTTCAGTTTTTTTCAAAAGCTCCATGTGGATGGATTCCAAGTCAGTCTTTATATGGCATAGCAGCAGCATCACCATTTTTGATTTACTGACTGAGCAGTGCACTATAGCACTACTCTGATCTCTTGGCTCCTTATCCCTATCTGCAAATGATCCATCATTACTACAGCTACTCGTGTATCAGTGATCAGAATTGGGTTTTTTGTATTGTAGCAGCGGAAACTTGAGGAATTGAGTGGTTTCCAGATTCTTTCTACTTTGGAGGCAAGAATATCATTGCTTAGGAAGCCAAAAGAACAAATAAATATGAGAGGTTAAAAAAAAGCTGAAGATAATTACTGAGATGGTATGACTGATGAGGCACATATATGTTTGTGTTTATAGAGAAGGGTATATTATACCTACAGTTGGGGGGAAGAATGAAAGGAAATGTTATGGAGAGGAAAATGATTGAATGAAATATTTCACACTGTTACATTTTGTTGTGGAGAATGATTTACCACATACTCATTCAAACAAACAAAACTACAAAATGCTAAGATATATTTGGCAATAAACTTGCACTTTCAGAAAAGTGGAGGTATCAGACACTAGCAAATGAGATGGTGGACTGAAAAATGGAACTCATATTTATCTCTCCCTTTTTTCAAATTATGAATGGCTTTGAAGTTCAAACATAATCTAAGGACTTGTAGTTGATACAGTGCTTCAAAGGTTAGCATCTATAAAACAAAGTAATGTAAAATGTACAATTTTACTCATTCAGAACAGCTTCATAAGTTCAGCTTTGGTCTGCCTTTTCCTAAAATTCAGCTTATACCTAGTGGTAGGTACTGCATAATTCGTTCATTCATTCATTCATTCATTCATTCATTCATTCATTCATTCATTCAGTTTCTATTAACTGCCCAAACAATGATTCTGGGTGGTTTATGTTAGGAAAATAAGTCACCTAACAGGTATTTGGGTTAAAAATATATTAGCCAGAATAGACATTTTAATACTGTCTCTCTAAGGGAATGCAAGAGCATGCAATTGGATGTGGTTTCTCAAATGGCCTTAAGATGGAGCCAGAAACCTAGATTGTTNTCCTAATTGACTGATATTTCTGGATTTAATGTAAGTCTGATACTAAACTGTTTTTGACACTGGACTTTGTTACTGGAATATCCCTGGATTGAAAAACTGACTGATTAACCTGTGAATGATTTTGGACTGCCTATTTTGGACTTTGCTTAAACCTTTCTGGCAGTAAAAACCTACATTTACTGTACAGTGTATCTGTGTACTGTGTATTATTCCAACACTATTCTCTATACGTCTCCCTGTATGCGCTCATTCTCCTAACGGGGAATTACCTCAACAGTTTACAATTCTAAAACTGTAAAAACAATTAAAAGAAACATATAACAAGACATGGCCTCAATTCAAACATGTAATGTGTCTACATGTGGCTTATTAACAATCATAATTTATACTGTCATTATGAAATAATCTCTGTATCAAACCATCAAACAAGAGATAATGTGCAATTGTTGAGATCCCATAGGACGCTGAAAGAACTATTGAAAATTAAAATTGAATGGGAGAATGTATTTCAACATGTCTTCCTGTTTCTCTCAGTACAATGGAAATGTGTTTCACCTCATGTTTAGCCAATGACATATTTTTCTTTGAAGCAAGTTCTGTGCAAATTATTGAAGAGATCAATTTGTTAAAATAATCTTATTCCTTTTTCTCCAAGCAAGCTCATGCTTTGAATGTTAATCTTTGCTTATATTGACATATATTAAAACATCAGCATGACAAGAGTAAGTAGTTTGGACCAATGCTGCCTTTAGTATATATATTTCTAACAAAAATACAGTTGTATTAGATATTATAAGGATGGTGTTGAATGCTTTATAACAGTCACATCAACTTATTCTTTTCTTACATTTGTTTTAATTAGCCAAGAGCACTCAACTTAAAACAGCTGTGATTTAATGGCTGTCCCACAATACTACTGAACTTACTTCATCTTAGTAATCAGATAAATTACTGTATAACATATAAAGCTTAAATTTGTTTTTAAAGCCTAAAATGTTATATGATAACTTACCTGATTCAAGCAAATACCCAAGAGCAGTTTTGAATGGATTTCTCACTTCCCATCTACAATTTTACTCAAACTCTACATTTTAGCTGGTAGGAAACTCTGGTGAGTATAGCTTTCTTTTCCTAAACATATACAGACATTTGTACTTTTAAAATTCTAAAATAGTAATGAATTTATAGGGTATATTTTGTATTATCTCCAAAGAAATACTGAATTGTATTTTTCTATTCTTGTTGCCCATCACTTTATATATCTCAGTCTGAAAAAACAACTGTTGTCCATTCTATTATACCAAGATTTTGCACAGGTTAAAGATCTCAGCATTTTTTATTTGTTGGTTTGTTTATTTATCCTATATCTAAACCATCCATTTCTCTCAGAGATATATAGTAGCTTAAGAAATAATTACAAGAAAGCTGCTGTGGTTATTGTTGACCATAAAGTAAGTAGAATGAAATCAAATCAGAATTATTTAATTCCTTGACAAAAGAGGCTGAAGTGAATCAGTGCCAGGACTATTGCTGTTCAGGAATTTAATTTGTGTATTATGCATTATATTGCTTTGATTATTAACAAAACCATTAATAAACTAGTCACTAGTGATAAATGAAATTACTGAAGAAATAATTGATTATAGAATGAAATTTTGATTTGACAGACTCCTATTCAACAGACTTCAGATGCAAGAGATCAAATTTCTGTTTCTACCTCTTCCCCCATAACAGATTAATCTGTTGAATCTGAAGTAACTTTGATGAGGTAGTTAAATAGATGTTAATGTAACATAATTTGCAGCAATTTTAATCATTAACATAATTACATTATGCAAATGATGCAAATGACTTCATCTGCAATTTGGTTCCATTTTGCAAATAGCATAAATCCCCATTAATAATGCAACTTGCAGTTGGCCTATGAAGTCAAGGCTTTGTGGTACTTTAAAATATATTTATTGAATCAAAGAAAGTTTACATTTTTAACAAATGCCAAATTCTAAAGCCAGATCCATGTAGATGGGCTCTAGAGAGTACTGCCTATAAATTCTATCCTATCAAATGTTCTCAACCAATGTCCTAATGGAAATGTTGGGATTTGAATATGTTATGCTTATTATTTCCAGTCCTCATGGCCAATATATAGGAGTTCAAATCTGAAGGGCTGGAGTGCCCATCTTATTTCATCAAATCAAAAATTGGCTAGTCCAGCACTGTATTTCAATTGAGTTTAACCATAGGTTCCTAAAAAATAGCTCATTATTTTTAGAGAGGCATTGAACACTTAATATAGTTTTCTTGAACCATGTGTCCTACAACACTGGGTTCTGTATTTAGTGTCAAAACATGCAACATACAGGCTTTTCTATTACAATAAACATCATATCCCATTATATGTACAACAGAGTAGGGCTTCAGTTAAATATCGTAATTGCCATTTTGCCTGTTTGTCCTCTCGTGGACCTTTCTGGATTGCAAAATTGATCAGCAAGAGTGAGCATTATTAAATTTAAAAAAATCATTGCTTTTGAACAATTATTAAAATTATTATGTTTCATCAAGTCACTGTGAATCTTAGTGACCCCATAGGTAGATTTTTCCCATGAAGATGTATCCCAACCTGGACTTCTGGTTTGGGCTTCTTTGACGATGGACCGAAATAATGATTGTCTGCGGTTTTGATCTGTGCTGGCTGCCGGAGCACCCCAAGCCATCTGGATTCAGGACTGAAACCATCCCATTGAGGTGGTGAAGAAGGGGGAGCTGTCAGTGGGGTTGAGGAGAGTCACATCTCTCCTCCCCGACTGGCCATTACTCCCTTTCCCAAAGGTGGTTGCAGCAGTGGTCAGAAATCGCCACCTCAAAGAAGAACCCAACTGGACAAGATTGTGCAGGAGGAAGTTTAAAGGAGAAAGTTTGACCTACTGGATTGAATAGAGAACATCTATTTAAGGTTCCTGGAACCTTAATTTTAAAGACTAATACTATTCCTAAAAAAGATGTTAAACTGCGAAAGAGAAAGTGAAAGGAACGGAATTGACAGTTTTAACTTACTTGGAACTTTAAGAAGAGATTCGAATAGAAATTGATACTAATCTACTTTGACATTAATAGGCTATTTCTAGCTGAAAATAAAGGGATAAAAGATTCTTAAGATAATTTAAAAACTTTCTTTAAAAAAAGAAAGAAAGCAGTGGAGGGAAAAAGGAAAAAAGAGGGTGGAATCTGAAAATGGGGAGATCACCTGGAACTTAAAAAAAAATTGATAGTGAAATTTTAACAAGGGCTTGCAAAAGGATACATTGTAGCTGAAACTTTGTTACAAGATTACAAAGCCCCTGGAAAGAGAAAGTGAGAAAAGAAGCAAGAAACAGTTTTGGGAATATTGGATGATTCCTGGTACTTTGGATGGAAGATCCTAATGAAATGAAATAAAATCAATTGGGGGTTGTTTAAATTTTTTTCAAAATGCCATCAATACCTTGAAGAGTTAAAATGAGACTTAAACACAAAAAGAAAAAGCACAAGACAAAAAAGGATCTTTTGGTTTTTGTATTTCAATTTTAGAAATGGAGATCTTGAACTATGAAAAAGGGGTAAAAAAGGGAAAGGGGGAAAAGGAGTTAAAAGCACTGAAGCAACAACCAAAAAAGAGAGTAATTGAAAAGTAATCATAATATCAGGAAGAAGCAGAAGAGAGGGATTGCAGAAGGAGAGACTCAGGGAAAAAAGGGAGGAGAAAAAGAGAGGAGAAAAAAGAGAGGGCAAGAGGGAAAGGAAAAAAAGCTACAAAGGACAGAAACAAGATATAGAGGTACAGCAAAAAGCGTACAAGAATTAAAGGTATAAAGCTATTTAAAAGACACAGAGACAATGCGTTGAAAATTTAACTTAAGAAGAAAGGATTCTGCAAGGGGCATTGGGATAGCATGTGTTATATTAGAAATAAGAAAAGGGTTAGAAAATATGTTAAATGGCTTGAAGTGATAGAAAAAAATTCTATTGATGTGCTAGTGGAATATTTGTTTGTAAAAGAGAAATAA
Source organism: Laticauda laticaudata (assembly GCA_004320025.1). Taxonomy (NCBI): domain Eukaryota; kingdom Metazoa; phylum Chordata; class Lepidosauria; order Squamata; family Elapidae; genus Laticauda; species Laticauda laticaudata. The sequence continues at coordinate 6,229 of BHFT01037071.1, forward strand.
GACTCTCAATGATTTAAAAAAGAACATTTTAAAAAACACTTGAAAAGAAACATGGAAGATTTTATCAGTTGACAGATGAACTTGAATAAGAATAACAACTTATTGACTACTATTAATAACTATTGGTTTGGTTTTTTTATTTTAAAGACAGTGATAAATAAAATATGGATTTTAAAGTGAAAGACAATGTATATTTAGTATGGTAACGTTTTGTTATAAAGGAAATAGAAAGTGTAAAGGATATTAATGATTAATTGGGACTGTTGAATAGACCATAATTTAATGTCCATTTACTTGATTGTTATAAGGCATAATTATACAGAGATATATCAAAGACATAATATACGTTTTTTTCTTTTTAAGAATTTAGTGGGTATATTTTTAAGGGAATGTACCAAGGCGGAATTCGACTGAAAAATCAGTATATGTGTTATAAAACAGCGAGGTTAGAAAATGAATGTCAAACTCGTTAAAAGGTGTAACTTCTTAAATTTTATTAGAATAGAAGATTTGAAAAAAGATACAGAAGGTGGTTACAACTCCAGTCCAGTAAATTAACAGGGGGGAGAATTTATTTTATGAAAAAGATAATATGAAGATTTGTAAACAGGAGCAGGATGAAAGGTATAAAACACTGATTAAAAGATTTTAAAAATCAGAAAAAGATATGTAATTTGAATTACAGAAAGCGAATGAGATAATTGTTAAAGGTAAGGCTAAGGCAAGTAAGGAAAGGGAAATAGCTAATAGAAAAATTGCAAAAAAGCTTTCTAGATATGGATTCAAATTATAGAAGCTAAAATATGTATTGAGTTTAATGTCCTGTATGGAGAAGTGATTAACTCGGGGTCCATTGCTTTGTTCTCAGAAAGAAAGATATTTTATTTGTACTTGTATGTTTTGTGAAAACTTAAATAAAACTTTTATTCAAAAAAAAAAAAAGATGTATCCCAACCTGATCTTTCAGACTTTTCAGTGGCACACCAATCACCATTTTAACCAACTCCTTACTTAATTCTTCTCTTTTTTTCCACCTTTCCCAATATTAAAATCTTCTCTGGGAAACTAGGTCTTCACATGTGTCCAAAGTATTTGAGCCTAGTTATTTGAGAACTCTCAGTTGATTTATTTGATGATCCATTTTGGTTGTTTTCTTGGTTATATACATTATTCTGAGTTTTCTTGCACACCAAAGTTCAAAAGCATCAATACTCTTATTATCCTGTTTCTTCAAAATCAAACTTTCGCTTTCATGCAGTCTCACAGGAAATACTATTGCTTGCACAATTCTTTAGGGACTTTTAAAAAAAGAAAAACTATCATAGTTGCTAATAGCTAATGGGATCCATGAGACATAATTTAATTTTCTTTTGAAGATATTTATATTAGAGACTTTCACATAATTAAGCTTGTAACATAAAGGGGAAAAAAACAACAAAATTGTTCAGTTTTGAAGTTCTTTTTGTGTTTTTGGAGCATTTTGAATTTGAGAATGCTTACTTTACAGAAATCATTAACAGGAAGCTTAAAAAGCAACAAATTAAAAAAGCAAATATGTAAATATAAATAGTATTCTTGAAAAGAAAATAATTTTAAAAATCCATGTTCAATATTAATTTCCAAAATGATACAATGAAAAGAAAGTCTTAGAAAAATGTTTATTAATATAATGGTGACCAAATTTTCTGAATTTATTCTTTATTGTAGAGTTTTATAAAGCATTGTTGTGATGTTATCTTTTTGACCAAAGTAGCTTCTTATTTTTAAGTATCTGTATTCCAATGAAAGATTCTAATTTTATTTCCAGTGTTTTACACCTTTTGAGCATCTAAGAAAGTATTTATCACACTTATTGTTTAAGCTGAATGGTGGTGCACCTTCTGCAATATTGCTGTTTATATGGGATTATTAGAAATCTCTTTAGAAGTTTACATGTGTTTGTGCCATGAATGTAATGATAGTTACTATTCATGATTAAATCCCTGTCAAAAAATCCATAACACTATTTTTTCTTTAAATACTATGCCATAGCATGTTGAACTATTTTGTACATTGTTTATATATGTTATACCTTTTGGTCTCATTTATCTCATAAATGGCAACTTCGCCTAAGTGATGAGAAATCTGAGAAGAAGTCACTATAAATGAAGAAGTCACTATAAATGAATCTATATTAATCCCTCATAAGCAATAAAAGTACCTTACTGAAGTCTATGTTGCTCCTTATTCCTTAATCTTGTCCAATTGCATGGGGTTTGACAATATAGATAATCCTTTTTTAGCAATCACAATTGGGACTAGCAACTTGACTTTCCTTTGCTCTGCAGACTTGCAAAGGTTACTTTTTTATCACCTTCAAACTTAAAAATGGTCACTAAATGAGTAAATACTAATTTGCTAACAAAAAAGTTCTTGCAAGTAATCTCTTACTCACTCACATACAAACAAATCTAAATTGCAGAAGTGAACCCTAAAACCTTAATTAAATAGCTAGTTAAGGAGTTTATGGATTAGGTAGAATTAATGGAAAAAGATGGTCTGTATGACATGAAATTCGTAAAACATCAACAACTTCTGTGTAATATTGGTATATTAATATATTAAGAATACATTGATGTAATAATTTAACAAGGATCATGGTAGATAAACTGAAATAAAAAAATAACAGATTAAATGATCAACACTCAAATACTATATTTAGCACATTAGCAATCAAGACACAATTATATCTATTTTCATTACTAATTACTAGACTTATTACTTATTACTAAATGTATTGCTAATAAGTCTGATCACACTTGGCTAAATAAAGTATTATACTGTATTCTTTAAAAACTTTTTTACTGTTATTTAAAATAATAAAATAATTTTCCTGCATGAATTTCTGGATTAGGTAAATGTAATCATTTTTGATAAGGTGAATAAAATTATATTAAAAAACATGTCCATCTTGATTGTTACTTGTTTTAAGAACTAGGAATATCCTTTAAAATGTGTTCTTCTAGCCCAATCTAATTCTTACATTTCTGGATATTTTAGGATCACCCACTACATTGCATAACAACAATAAAGTGGTTCCTTAAACCTCCACCCTTATTTCGAAGATTGACAGTGAACTTTAATAGTCATTTTTTGTAGATCACTTTTTCTCTTCCATCATTTTTCATTTTCACTTGCATAGTATGTTATTCTTCTTCAGGAATAATGCTTTCTGTATAGTCTTCAGGGATTAAATTGTTACTTTACAAGTGTTTCACTTTTGCTTTTCTTTCATTTTTAAATTAAATTGAATCAATTATCTATTGACTCATTTCTCAGTGAATATCTATTGACTCATTTCTCCTTCCATAATATTTTTTTTTGGGTGTTGATAATAACTTACTTGCTTTCTTTGAGATTTTTTTCAAGTCAGTGATTTGAGTAATTTATTCTTAAAACAAATATATGCTTCAAAATACTGCACTATTCTGTCCTTGAGTTGCAACTGCTGCATGAACAGATTACTATTAAATAAATGTTTTTATGTCACTAGAATATAAAAATAGACTTGCATAATAAATGTATAGTGGCATGAAGATGCAGCAAATGTAGAATAATAAATTTAATGGAATTTGGATGTAGGTGCTTACAGAGTGCTTATAAGATTATGATTTCATCAAAATTGTATGTGTATTCTTGATTAAATCCAACTCCAAAAACCATTTTTTAAATAAAATAGGGAAATTGAGTTGCACTTTCAATGTGAAATTTTTGTCTGGATGTTTGGATTGCTCTCTCCTTTCGGGATAGAATTAAAATGTATATCAAGTTATTATTGGTAGGGATTCTACACAACTCACAAGTCCTGCATATATTGTATAATGTTGGACATTTTTATCTACGCAGTTTTATTTTATGAACTTTTCATTTGTGTATTTGCAAATATGTCATTGGCCTTGATATATGCAAATATGAGCTATGCCCTTTGCATACTGATGATTAGTACCTCTCACATAAACATTATGGTACTAGGCCTTGATTTATTTGGAATTTTGGTAAACCTAATTTGGTATTGGGACAATCCTCTGAAAATACGTTGTATTGTTAACAGAACTCGTATTACTTCATATTAATGTTTTTGCAAATTTAATATTATGCCATTACTCATATTGGTCCTAATATTTCATTGTATGTTAATTTATTCTTTGCCATATTGCCAACTTGTTTTTAACTGCTGTGACAGATTTGTTCTGGGAAATGGCAGAAGAGAGATGTTATATAATTTTTTAAACTCAGAACAATCAGTTTAAACATAGGCATTATTTGGGAAAATGCCCCAGAAGGAAAATTCATATTAAGCCATGCTGTCTAAAATATGCTGTTTATAAAAATATGTGCATGATAATAAAATTTAAAAAATCAGGAAAATACAGCCTTTATCTTACCTGAAAACTGCATCTTTTTCAAAGATATTTTTTGAATACTTTCTTAAAAGCAGTCACCATTTGTTATTTTTCTATTGACTCACTTGAAACTTTTACCAAGGCTTCTACAACTGAATTGTTTACTGTTGTTAACTACATGCTTTTTTGCAGTGAAAGCTAGCTTTCTTGTTTTTTCTTCCAAATTCTTCCAACCTGTATTGTGAATCATGTTTCATTAATAAAATGGTCCAGATCGATGTTCCATTATACCCACTTAAATTAGCTCTTTCTTAACCCAATACTCTTTCCACTGATAATTTAAAAGGATCTTTCCTTCCTAATTTTTTGGAGCAATGCATTTTCTATCCATTAAATCAGAAAGTGTGACAAATAGCATCTGTGACAATCATCCACTTTTTTTTAAGCCAAAATCACACATATTCTTACAGTCATTTAAAAAGTGGATATGAATCAATTTGTTTTATGTTTTTGTAGCACTTCATTTCATGGTTCTGGTTTCCTGTTAGCCATCCTCCGAAGAAAATACAATATCAAACTCCTTTGGCTCCTTTCGGCCATAATTTCCAACAACTTCCAATTTTTGCATCTTTGCAGATTCCTTGGCCAAAGCTTATCCAAAACAAATTGTACAGGTCTTTCAAGCTAGCTTCTTTCTGTTTAGAAATGCTCAATCTGAAGATAATTCAAAACTGCTCATTTAATTGAAAACACAATAGATTTGAGTCAATGTTATCATCTATTCTAAACTGTGTATCTTACTATTGTTTAATCATTTATTTAATAATTATAAAAATTGTGTACCAAGTCCTATCCAACATTTCTTTACCTTGGTATATGAAGATCAAAACTCTTTCTGGAAAAAAATCAGATTATGCATACAATTGCTTTAAAGGTAGCATATAAAACAGTTTTATTCTTCAGAGAGATAATTTTAGAAATTTGCTGCATTTTGAGATGAATTTTCTGAAGTCATTTTTTTTTTTAAAAACTATATTTTATTAGTTCTCTCAAACATTGAAGATGATATTCCATAGGAATGAGGCAAAAACCACAGGAATAATACTTTAAATTAACATTTAGTTTATACCATGGTTGTCCAATCTTTTGGTTTGCCTAGGCTACATAAGGAATTGTCCTGGGCCAAATACAAAATATATGTTATAATTAATAAGAAACTTTATTTTTTTACTATCTTGTGGAGATGCATTACTACTAGCTGTCCAGGGCCGCATGCAACCCATGGATCATGGATTGTACACACCTGGTTTATACTGTTCATTTATACCATTGAGCTTTGTCTTTTATCTTCAATTATCTCAGACTTTATTCCCGTAAAATCTGCATCTATTCTGTACTTAGCTGATTTGTTTTTTATGGTTTAATGTTTTATTAATTGCACTCTTAATTTTTACACTGATCATGGGATTCTGCAAATGATGTGTGTTTTGCAACCACTGCATTGGGGAGTTTGCATCATGATATTTTACAATTTTGATTGACTGTCCAACTCTTATAAAAACTCACAACTATTCCCTCATACTGAATAATCTATTCTTCACATTTCTTTGTAATAAATTTGCTCATTTTTGGATTATATAATTTTTTTTCTTAGACTTTTAGCTGATTTTTACTTCCATTTGTCTCTATGTTTTCATCCCAATATCTTCCTGCTCTTGGAATGCATATCTCACCTCCAGTACCATATTTGGTCAGACATTAGATAAATGTAAAGAAGTATACAGAATAAGTTGTTTCTCTTTATCAAGGTATAACACCAAAGTAAGCCTGAGTATTTATACATTAGTTTTTCTTTCCTTTTTGCCAATTGTCTTCTTTTCTCTTGCCTCTTTTCATCCTGTCACCTGACATGCACTGAAAAGAACCAAACTCAAGTGGTGCAGGAAAAATAGTTTATTAATATTATCTCAAATGGAGAAAAATGATCCACTGCCCCCAAAATCATATGCAAGTTATCCCAATTTATTTTAAAAAAAACACCATTTCTCCCAAAGTATGACATCTAATCTGTAAATCACTGCACTGTCCAACTTTATAATCCCTGTATCATTATGCATTTTCTTTGTTGACAAAATCTACACCATTTGAATTCAAAGTTTCAAGCCATACACTTAATGATTAAACCACTCTTTATGAGTCACAATTTAAAAAGGTATGTAGCAATCATATCACACATAACTGCTTGCTAAATGTCTGCCACAGCACTGAAAATGGTTTTGCAATACCATAAAATTAATTCTGCAGTACTAGCATGACAGTCTTGTCACTGATGACTAGGGTAAGTCTTTAGCTGTACTATAATCACCCTAAGTCAGTGCAACTGAGAAATAAGTTGCTTCTGTCTCATTAGAATTGAACAAAGTTCAATTTTTGTCTTTTGTGTATACTGCTAACATTTTTTTCTGCATATATTATGCTTTCTAGCAATTTGAACAAAATATACAGGAAATCTGTACTACTGATCTCCTAAAACCAGTCCTCTTATTTGTAATAGAAAAATTCCATTTTATGGTTTGCTGATTTTTAGTATTTACTTTTTTATATTCTTTTATATTTTTATATTCTTTTGGAACTTTTACTGTTGATTTGCAATTGTTGAATCTTCAGATTAGAATTGCACTGTATATTTTGTTTTTCAACACAGATTTCCTTTGCTTAAATTTTTAGAACTAAAAGGATTTTTTTTTTATTTTTTACTAATAAAATTTCATGTTTTCTTTATCCTTCTGTCTCTTGCCCTGGTAATATGGCTTTGTAAAAAAATATCTGTCCCCTTCTTTGACAGTGCAATTTTTCTAGCAGATGTCCATGATGCTCTGGATATAATTTGCCTTGATTATAATCCAGTCAATGAGGGAAGATCCTGTCTAAATCTATTCTGAATACTGTCAAATTTCCAAGGTCTTAAAGGAATGTTTCATTCTTTGATTATTTCTTGACTTTTGTCTATTTCCCTCCAGGTCATACCATTGCTTCTCTTCACCATGATGTTATTATTAATAAGCTGTAAAGCAGATAAGATAGGTAAGATGTGGTTTAGAATGCACCAGTTAGTTGGGTCCACAACCAGCTGGCTAACGGCACTCAGAGAGTGGGCATAAATGGCTTTACATTAAGTTGCAGAATATTTATTTGTATGCTTCTTCTGGGATCTGGATGATGGGTCTAATGGGCTACTTATCAAGCTTATTCTTTTACAGAAAGTATAAGATCTGGCCAAAACCCAGGATCAGATACACTATTGCAACCAATTCTGGACAGGTTGGACAATTAGGCTCATAAAAATAGGATTTAACATGGGGAAAAATAAGTGAAAAAAAATGGAAGGGCATGCATATAAGAGGGATTCACTGGTGGTACAGTGATTAGAATGCAGAATACTGCAGGCTAATTCTGCTGACAGTTAGGAGTTCGATCCTGAATCGGCTCAAGGTTGACTTAGCCTTCCATCCTTCCGAGATCGGTAAAATGAGGATCTAGACTGCTGGAACAATATGCTGACTCTGTAAACTGCTTAGAGAGCTGTAAAGCACTATGAAGTGGTGCTATAGGTGTTATTGCTATTGATCATCATCATCATCATCATCATTTTAGCCATTTTCTATCCACTGCAGGATGAAGGCCTCTTCCGCATGTTTCCACCAATACGATCCCAAGCTTTCTTTTTCCAATTGGGTCTGCAATACTTACTGATGTCGTCCATCAATCTTGTTTTAGGTTTCTTTCATGGACGCTTTTTATCAAGTAGGATCCCTTCTAGGACTGCCATAACAGGGATTAGTGGCCTGAAAATGCTACATCAAAAAAGATGTGGTACAGTCATTGACAACAAGATATATGAAACAGATTCCAGAATTGTTAATAGTTAATAGAAATCTAGCTGCATTAAAAGAAGCTTTGTATCAGAAAAATACAAAATTAATATTCCTCTATACTGAACAGTGGAGAACACTTCTGGAGTACTTTGTAGATTCCGTGTACCAGTTTTCAAGAAAGATATTGACAGGTTAGAGATTGGGCAGCAAAATGATACAAGGACTTCACAACAAACCAAGGATAATAGACAGAAAAAAATCTTAGCGTGGACAAAGGTAAACTTGAGGTGATGTGTTCAAGTACATAAAGGAAATTAAAAGGACTGTCAAGAACTACGGTACTTATTTTCCATAGCCACAGAAACTAGGACCAAAAATAACAGTTATAAATTGTACTAGATTTATTTAAAGAAAATGACATACGTACAACCTTTAACAGCCTACCTATCTAGGTAGGTTGGGTATTCCATCTCTGGAGAATTTTAAGTCACCTCTTATAGGACTTTTTCATTGGTTCTACTGCACAGTGCAAAAAATTGGACTAGATTATCATGGTAGACTTATCCAGTTCTACAATTCTATGATTCTACCCAATTTGCAACCAGTGACTAACTTCCTGACAAACCAGCCTTCCCATGCATGCTTCAAGCATGGAGAAATGGGACATTTTTTAGAAAGACTCTTTTCAAGTGAAGGTCTGAGATAACAACACTTAATCTAAAACTTGTGGGTCAAGAAAAAACAACAACCCAGTAAAAACTTGTATTTAGAATTAATACAAGCATTAGCTCATCAAATGAGTAGAAGTAGTCATAGATACATATCCAGCAGTGGCTTGTGGGAATCCTGGAGCTACAATCCAGAACCAGGCATTTTGAAAAGTAATTTAAATAGCTCTAGAAAATATTGCTAACAAAAACTCCTTATAGGTGTTGATAAAATACTGGCAGAAGTGCTTTGAAGCACTACTTACAGTTAGTAAGCAGTTATGGAAAAGAGTATTTCCCAAAAAACTGGAACCCTAACTTACAGTAATTGAGTACATCCCCTCACATTTTGTAACTCAAAAGTGAGTACATCCCCTCACATTTTGTAAGTATTTTAGTATACCTTTTCATGTGACAACGCTGAAGAAATGACAGTTGGCTACAATGTAAAGTAGTAAGCATACAGCTTGTATAACAATGTAAATGTGCTGTCCCCTCAAACAAACACAACACACAGGCAATAATATGTGAACTGCTAGCAACAAAAGTGAGTATGCCTCTAAGTGATAATGTCCAAATGGGGCCCAAAGTGTTAATATTTTGTGTGGCCATCATTATTTTCCAGCACTGCCTTAACCTTCTTGGGCATAGAGTTCACCAGAACTTCCCAGGTTGCCACTGGAATCGTCTTCCACTCCACTATCACCACGTCACGGAGCTAGTGGATGTTAGAGACCTTGCACACATCCACCTTTCATTTCAGGGTGCTCCACAAATGCTCAATAGGGTTTCAGGTCTGGAGACATGCTTGGCCAGTCCATCACCTTTACCTTCAGCTTCTTTAGAAAGGCAGTGGTCGTTTTGGAGATGTGTTTGGGGTTATCATGTTGGAATACTGCCCTATCGCCCAGTCTCCGAAGGGAGGGAATCATGCTTTGCTTCAGTATGTCACAGTACATATTGGCATTCATGGTTCCCTCAATGAACTGTAGCTCCCCAATGCTGGCAGCACTCATGCAGTCCCAGACCATGATATTCCCACCACGATTGAATGTAGACAAGACACACTTGTCTTTATACTCACCTGGTTGACACCATCTGAACCAAATATGTCTCATAGGACCACAGGACATGGTTCCAAAAATCCATGTCCTAAGTCTGCTTGTCTGCAGCAAACCATTTGTGGAGTTTCTTATGTATCATCTTTAGAAGAGGCTTCCTTCTGGGATGACAGCCCTACAGGCCAATTTGATGCAGTGTATGGTGTATGGTCTGAGCACTGACAGGCTGACCCCCCACCCCCCCACCTCTTCAACCTCTGCAGCAATGCTGGCAGCACTCATATGTCTATTTCCCAAAGCCAACCTGGCAGTATCCTGTTCTGAGTGGAACCTGTCCTGTTAAACCACTGTATGGTCTTGGCTACCATTGGCAGCTCAGTTTCAGGGTCTTGGCAATCTTGTTATAGCCTAGGCCATCTTTATGTAGAGCAACAATTTGTTTCAGAACCTCAGAGAGTTCATTGCCATGAGGTGCCATGTTGAACTTCCAGTGACCAGTATGAGAGAATGAGTGATAACACCAAATTTAACACACCAGCTCCCCCTTCACACCTGAGATCTTGTAACACTAACCAGCCACATGACACCAGGGAGGGAAAATGGCTAGTTGAGCCCCATTTGGACATTATCACTTAGGGGTGTACTCCCTTTTGTTGCCAGGGGTTTAGACATTAATGGCTGTGTGTTGCGTTATTTTGAGGGAGCAGCACATTTACACTGTTATACAAGCTGTACACCCACTACTTTACATTGCAGCCAAGCGTCATTTCTTCAGTGTTGTCACATGAAAAGATATACTTAAATATTTACAAAATGTGAGGGGGTGTACTCACTTCTGTGACATAATGTATATACAGTATTTCAATACTAGAAGGGCAGTTCTAAAGAATGCTCGACTACTATGTAATTGCACATATACAAACAATATGAGGAACAAGAACTACCAGTGGTGGGATGAGTTCAGAGGAAACAGAAGAAGCTATGATCACATTGCAAATTTCCAGAGTAATAAAAAAGGCAAAAGAGGATTTAAAATATATTTATTTGCTGCATTGATTGTACTAAAACTTTAAATTGTAGGAATTAGAGTTTATAATGTATTGTAATTCATCCTATAAAACATAGATGCTATCAGACTACAGTACATTATCTGCAAGTTAAAATATACATGTTGATAAGCAACAGAACATGGAATAACTAATTCAAGATTGTGATGAACTCTTTTGAAGTAATGTCTTATTGAAGTAACGTCTAATTGAAAGTGGAAGTTACAAAAGCTGCTCTTATGCCCAATATTTTTTTTTAAATAGGGTCATGCCAGCAGGTGATGTAATGATTGGTGTAATGGTTAAAATTAGAGACTATGAATTCTAGCCCTGCTTTAAGCAGAAATCTAGCTGTGTGACTGGGTCAGTAATTCTCTCTCAGATCTAAAACATCAAACGAGTCCCCAAAATGTTGTCAAGAAAATTGAAGGAACTTGTCCAGGCAGTTTTTAAGAGTGGCTAGAAGGAAAACAAAATTAGCTATTACTATCAGTCCAGTGCAAATACCTGAAGAAATGATGACAGAAATAGTTTATCTTCCTGGACACAAAACATGCTGCAAAAGAGACTGTAATCATTACATAGAATGGCACCTGCTTTTTAGAGACAAAGACCATTAGCAATTATTCAAAAACCATACTGACAGCAATGATTTGTAAATATATGGTCTTTCCAGTTGTAAACCTGAAATCTGAAAAAAATACAAATTGATGCCTTTGTACAGCGGAGTTGCTGGAGAAAACTGCTGAGAGGATTTTTTTCAATAGAACGATGAATAAATCATTCATTAGAATTAGAATGATTAGATTAGAATATACAAGTGGATAGTGAAAATTTTTTTGATTCATAATACAGAAGCAAGATTTTTTTGAGTAGACTCTGATGCTTGGAAAAATTAAAAGCAATTTAGAAAGAAATCAACAAATAAAAAGCTGGTTAGACATTATCATCATTAATATCATGACCATGAGCCGATAAATACTCAGAAAAGCAGATATTGACAGACAAACCTGGAAAACTGTTGCTCACTGATGACGATATCCATTCAGTTGTGTCTGACCCTTGGCTATTCCATGCACTGGATCTTTCCACATCTTCAGATGTTGCACTAACTCACTGTATACAAAGAATTATAAAAACTGAATGATCAAGCAAACAGGAATTAAGACTTCAGCTCAGTTCAGTTTTTCGAAGCAACACGGACAAGTCTACATAGTTTCTTTGTGATTAGCACAGAAATGGCTTGTCACTGTTATGTATATTTTTTCAGCCTTTCAATCTTTTTCATTCCAATGCTGTTCAGCTTTTAGAGAATGAACTGTGATCAATTAAGTGCTGCTGTCTTTATTGACAATAGATGTGTCTCACAATTGTCTACTAAAAAGTTTGTGATTCCTAATTCAAGTAGAACAAGTTATACTTCCCTAAAAAGTAAATTCAGTAAAGGAATTTCCCAACACAATTGTCAATTAATGCTACTTCTGGTACTACACATTTTCTATGTAGGGTGTGGCAGTTCTTTTGGCTGATCATAAAAGCAAGGTTAGATCCAGTAATAATTGGATGAAACACCATTAGAAAATAGGCTATACAGGTTAGTTGAAAAACACAGTAGAAAGCAATGGCAAGTCAATTCTGCAGTTTTACCAAGAAAGTTCAAAATGTGTCTATGAAGTCACCAGGAGTTAAGTTTGATGTTCTTAGTTGATTGTCATTTGTACTTATATTAGAAGCTGAATGCTTACATGAAATGTGCAAGGAATTTCCTTTTTAAAAAATATTGACTTCAATCAGATGCAAAGATTTCAGTATGGGTAACACAAATAAAACTTAATCACATTGTTAAAAACTGCAATTCTAAACACATTTTTAGGAAAGACAACCTTCTAAATGCAAACATGTTTTTCAATGCAAAATGTTTATACATCTTTCATTAGACAATTTGTATCTAAGCTTTTAAGGCAATGTTGACTCCTAATAATTGACTACTTGGACAAATTCCTACAGTTTTCCTGATGGTTTGCTACAGCCTCCTTCCTAGGGCTGAGAATGACTGGCGAAGGACACCCAGCTGGCTTAGTACCTAAGATAGTACCAGAACTGTATGTTTCTAGTCTTGTGCCTTAATCACTACATGAAGTTACAGTGCTTAATTTATGTCCTGCAATTTAACTATTTGTCCCTTCCAATTGTTTCATTTATTAAAAAAGCTATTTTTGTACCAGTTTGACATACAGAATAAATAGTAGGCATGGAAAAACAATTTATTATCCAAAGTATTATGATCTACAAAGATCAGGAATTACAAGATTATGGTTGTGGGAGTTGTTTCATTAAGGTGTTTTTTTAAAACTCTGCCTTTCAAGTATGAGAGGCTGTAGTTGTAGATTTGTGCACTATTTCTATTTTCACTGGGAAAGAAACTCAGATTTACACGTCAGTTTATGAACTGAAGAATGTATGTGAGAGATGTCTCATAAAAAAAATTAAATCGCCTATAAGATTAGCACGCAGTGAGTGTGGCACTAGAATGTTATCACCATACACATGGATCCTAAGGCCTTAGTTTAAACACAACTCTTAGGGTATACAATGTTGCATCTGATGTCCTGTTTAAAGGAACCATACCCAATTCTAGAACTTTATAATTTACTGAAGGTTTTCCAAACTCAGGAAGTTATATTTAATACTCCTGTCCTTGTTATTCTCACAACAAATACCAAAGGAATGAGAGGTGAAAAATAGACTGGCATAGGGAGCTTATCCCCAACAGTGACTTAGCTTTGGAGTTCTTCTATTTTAATCAATGCTGAAGGCATATTACTGGAGTTGCTGTATTCCCATATTGGAATATGAATCCATCCCTCCTTCGGTATTGGATAGAAATAGAAAATACATGTCTGTCCTTCGCTTAACAAGCTGTTTTTCTGAGGATTGCACATCGTGGTCACATTTCTTACACAAAAGTCTTACATGCACAACAAAAATGAGGAAGCAGCACATACGCCTCTTGAAATACACCTGTCGGGAGTCCGGGGTCGTTATTTACTTGTTCAGAAACGTCACTTGGAAAACATTCCTAAGTGGCTGCGGAATAGGAACTGCAAAATAGAAAAGCTTGGCGGTGGGGGAGGAGGGTTCTCCCCAACTTCAACTCTAAACGTGGTGCAAAACCACGGCCACTGTTTCCGTGCTTTCCAAACGGCCCGAAGGAGCGTGTGCGGGTGAAGTGCAGCAGCTTCCTCCTTCCACCGTGTAAAAAAGCCCCCCCCCCCTTTCCCCGGATGTCTCGGAATCAGTTCGCGGTTCGTGCAAGGCCGCTCTCTCGGAAGTTGGGCCCCGAGATCCCGGCGGTGACGGTCCCGTCGCCGTTTCCAGCCGCTCCGGCAGGGCAAAACGCGGCGAGAACGAATCTCGAATCCTGCCGCGCGCGAAGCAGGCAGGCAGGCAGGCCGCCTCGTTTCTCTCAGGGGCCCCGGCGGGAGCGAGTCTTCGGTCGGAGAAGCAGTCCTAGGCCGGCCTACCGCGTCTGTCTTCCCGCTTGTCCCGTAGTCGCTGCCGGGCGGCGGCTGGGTCACGACGGCAGTGGTGGGGTCAGAGGGTAAAGGTCGCTCCCCCAGCATCCTCCGTGCGGGGTGCTCAGCCATCTTGGATCCTCGGGACAAGAAAATTCATGCGGTGAGTTCGGCCCTATTATTCTTCCCCCGCTACCACCTCCTCTGCTGCGGCCCAACTACGAATCTGCCCGGGAATCCGCGGGCGGCCGGGGAAGGGCTTCGGTCGGGCCTGGTGCGGTTTGGGCTCCTTGCGGTCTGTCTCGTCCTCCTCGGTTTCCGTTTGCTTTTGTCTCTGTGAGGGAGCGAGAAGGGGGGGGGAGATGTGTGAGGGAAATAGGAGGGGGAGGAACACGTCGCGGCGGTGGCGCGGCGCTTAGCACGGGAGTGCAGGAACCCCGAGGCCCAGCCCGTCTGGCTCCTCCCGCCTTTCCTCGGTGCCCCGCCGCGGGAGGCAGCATAGGGGAAGCAGCATAGGAGAGCTGGGCATTTCGGGGCTTTGAGGGTCCCGCTTTAGCTGCTTCTCCGGCCCCCCAGCTGCGTTTCCCGCCACAAGCCTCCTCTCGTCTGCATCGCTCGCAGAGGCAGCGCTCGGCCTACTTGTCTCTCGCCTTGCCCTTTATGCCGCCGGGGTGCGAGCGCCGTTCGGGGTCCACGTCGGAGCATCGCGTTCCCCCTGATGCCTGAAACTCGGGGTAAGAAACGGACAGTGCAGAATCCACTTCCCCATATGCGTGTGTGTTTGTGTGTGTGAGAGAGTGTCGGTTCGCAGGTGGAGTATTACTTTCGGGCCTGTTTTCCCGGTGAAAAAGGCCCATAACTCCTTGCCTTTAGACCCTGTTGCCTCAAGAACTTCGTCAGGCAGCTGTAAAAAATCTCTTTCCGGGCCCAGCGATGTTTGTAGGACAAACTTCTAACTGATCGGTTTCGATTTTTTATTCGGGACGAAGTGTTGAAGGTCTTGTTTTGGTTTGAAAGCATTCGTTCTGCAATAAGCACTGCAGCTCCTCTGTGATTAGCTGATACTGGAGTACGCTTAAATGGGCAGATTTAATATATTTTCTTCTTCCTTACTGCAAAATGCAAAGCGATCCTTTGTTTGCATTGTTGCTGCATGTAGGGACATGATCAGACTTGTCACATTTTAGTGAACAGGAGTTAGGTTTTGGTGAGAGAGATTGTTTAGTGCATCCACTTAGGTTAAACCATGATGTAATCCCTTTCTTATGTGGTAGGTATGTAAAGATTGATACCCTGTGTATAACAGAAATTTGCTCCCATCGTAATAGTTCTATGGACGACTGAATGTATTACTGTATTTTATATGAGCCTTATCCACACTTTTTAAATAATAAGATGCCTTTAAAAATTACAATTAGCATGTGTCATGTGGTGTTCTTAATATCAGTTTTTGCTTCTTAAACTCTTGGAAAGTTTTCAAGAGTGTCAAAATATCTTAGACAACTGATTACTTGAATGCTATGCAGTTGTTGTTTTGCTATTGGGAGAAGACACTGTTGTTGCAAATGAAGAAATGGATTGCAGTTCACAAAAGCTGGTACCTTGTATATGTAAACTGTAGAATTCCAAAGTACCTGTAGGATCATATTGTATTCTTAACAGCAATTGGCTGTCTTTATTTAATTTCCAGGAAGTGTGAGGTGTAAGTAATACTAATTATGAATTGCTTTATAGTTTGTAAATACTTAGCAAAGCATTTGCAGAGAAATTATAGTCAGTCAACTCTTCTCTCCTTGCTTAAACTTTCCCCTTCCCCCAATAGCTAAACCACAAACAGGGTTTCCCCATAATGTCAAACTGAAAAACTGATTAAAAAACACAACACTAGTTTTTAAAACTTTGGTCACTATGGTACTTTGGTACTATGTAGTGGAAAATGGGAATGATGGTTGATAATTTGGAGACTATTTTTTAAACTTTGAACATATATCTTGAGAACATCTCTACTTTTAGACAGGTACAGAGATTCTGTGGTTACTATTTTTCAGCTGTAAGGTGCAAAGGTTTTCAATATTTGAAGCAAATTGTTAAGCACCCTTCCTTAGACCTCTAATAGTTTAAAAGCAGTTTAGTGTAGCAGTTAATGTACTAGACTAGAAAATGAGAAAAGTGAATCCAGTCTTGCCTTAGGCATGGAACCTTGCTGGGTGACTTTGAGCAGTTTCTCAAATCAGTTCATCACATATAGTTGGGAGGAGAATAGAATATGGCTTTCCACCCATTTATAAAATGCATCCATTTGTAGAACTCATAAACACATGAAAAACTGTCAACATTTCAAAAAATTATTAGTGAACATCAGCTATTGATTAAACTGCTCTCCTATTTCATAATTTGTCTGAATGCATTCCTATATTTTATACTTTTATTGGATATTTTTATACTGTAAACATAGATTTTTCGTTGAGGCTTTTCTGTAGATTGAGTGATTGTACACATTTTTCCCACCAAGTCTTACCTTGAGTAATCTATGGTCAGAATTCATAATCTTTCTGGCTTATTGTGACACCTGAGTGCAATGTCAGATACCTGAGGAATAATTTAGTACTGTACAAAGTATTGATTAGTATTTTAAATGTTTGGTGTTAATAGTGATAGAACACTCAAATTGTTAAGTTCTTTGGTTAAGAAATTCAGGATCATGATAAGACATAGCTTGCTTTATTTTTTTGGTTTTGTGTATTCATTTATGCAATTTATACAATCACCTATCTCACAAATGAGACTGGCCAGTGTATAACAAAACAATATCTAAAACCTTTATCATTAAATAATTAAAAACTATAAGAGTTAAAGCAATAATAATAGATAAAGATAAAATAATAGATAAAGATAAAAGCCAGCTTACTACTTTATCAGTCCCTTGGAATCCCAGATCTGCAAATGTGACCATCTATTGAGATCTTTGGAAACTCAGAAGAGATGGGACTATTGTCATTCCAGGACAAGAAGATTCCACAACCTGGGTGCCAAAACAGAGAAGGCCCACTGTTATGTGTAAACTATACTTTTTTTTGTATGTTGCCCGGAACTAGCCAGTTGTCATTGATAAACCAAAGTTAAAGAAATTAAAACTTAGTGTGATAAGTGATCCAACATAAATGTGTGTTGCTTAATATAATGTTATTGAATTAAAAACTACTGTTCATTTGTACCCATTTGTAATACCGCTCTCAGTGTCAGTGTACCTCCAACTGTTAATGTAGTATTGGGACACCAAAAAGTTGTTTCTCCTATAATAGGGTTATAGGAAACATCTCTTGCCAGTGACATCTACTCAACATATTAAAGTGAGGAGGCAGGGAATGTTGTGGGTCCCATCCGAGGGAGATACACCTGGTGGGACCCAGAAGAAGGGCCTTCTCTGTGGTGGCTCCGTCTCTCTGGAACATCGTTCCCCCAGAGATTAGAATGGCCCCCTCACAAATACTCTTCCGAAAGGCACCGAAGACCTGGTTTTGCCAGCGGGCCTGGGGAACCCAGAGAGGGATGGAGCCCATCAAATGGCTAGTGTGATCTGTTGTCGTCAGGATGGGGGGGGGGAGTTGGTTTTTATTTTTTTGTCTTTTTGTTTTTTGCTTTGTTTTGTTCTTTGTTTTCCCAAATTTTGTTCTGTTGTACTTTATTAATTTATTTGATTCTTTTTGTTAGTTTTTATTGTTTTTATTTTTATTGTTTGTTTGAAATATGATTTTACATTGTATAAGCTGCCTCGAGTTGCCATGGGCGAATAGGCAGCAATATAAATAAAATAAATAAATAAAATAGGATATGTAGATGTAATTACTGATAATATAAAATGACTTTATTTCAACTGTTCAGATACATATTTTTAAATTCTCATTTTTAAAATTAAACTTGAATATACTAACTCTCTCAGATACCATGGTCTCTGTGATTTGTTTTATCCATGGTTTGTAGAACCAGCTACAATAGCTAGGATCACACAGTGTTAAGTAAAATATAAAAATTATGTTAAAGCATATTGTAAGTTGTGAATTTAATCAATAAGACATTTGCCTTAATAAAACATAACAAATGCATTTCTCTGATTGTGCATTCCTTTCATATGGACATTTAACTATTGAATATTTAATACAGATAGTCCTTGACTTACGACCACAATTGAGTCCAAAATTTATGTTAAGTGAGAATTTGTTAAGTGAATTTTGCTCTATTTTATGACCTTTCTTGGCGCAACTATAACATGAATCACTGCAGTTGATAAATTAGTAATCTAGTTGTTAAGTGAATTTGGCTTTCCCCATTTACTTTGCTTGTCAGAAGATTGCAAAAAGTGATCACACAGCACTGGAAAGCTGCAGTCATAAGTATGAGTCAATTGCCAAGCATCTAAATTTTGATCATGTGATCATGTGGATGCTGCAAATGTTGTAACTGAAAAACAATTGCTTAGAATGTTCTACAATACATTTTATGCAATAGAGATAATTTTGAGTATAAAGCAAATAAGATTATTTGAATATTGGGATTAGAAAATGGGAAACATCAAAATTTAACATATAATTAAAAAAGAATATCTTTTGAAGTTTTGAATTGTTTCTCTGTTAGTTGCATTTGCCAGAGTATGTTAGTTGATCAAGTATATTACTTGTATTTTTTTGAGTTTTAAATAATTCACAGTACAATCTTATAGGTAGATAAATGGAACTTAATTTCAAGTAATTCAATGTAAGATTGCAGTTTTGAAGTATTGGTTAACTAATCTTACAATATTTATAGTGCTTACAGTGAGCTGGTTTATTGCTAAATTTCTGAAGAAATATTGGATTATTAAACTTCATGATTAGGTATTCTAAGTTGATTCTAGATTTGTAGGTAGCTGAAAAATATGTGATGTTCTGCATGTGATCAGTTGCATATGTAGTTTCCCTACCTAAAAGACTTCTATTGAAGACTTATCTACATTTAATAATCTAGTGTACAAAGGCTTTGGTAGATCCCAGTGGTTACTACAGTTTATGTGAATCATGCTTTTTTAGCTGAAATCTTTCTTTTTTAATTTACTAAAATACTCATTTTAACTGATAATATTTCAATGCTAAAAATCAGAATATTTTTTTCAGAAAGCTAACATAAATTTAAGCACAGTTACATTTCAAAAAAGAGGAAATGTATCTTTAAAGTTTATTTACTTTTTAAAAATACTAGAAATCTGGAGAATTTTATTTAAATTGATTTAATTTATTGAAGTTTATTATATTTTCTATAGATATGGTTTGAAAGGTAGCTATGATGAAGGGATGTCCTTTCTGAACTAAAAAAAATGTTGGGCCTGAAGACTGAAGAGAACATTTTTCAGTGGGTTAAATGATTGCCTTATATAGGTTCAGAGATGAGTTGCCACATGACACCACCTACCAAGCCTTTTTTTTCAATTCCTTTGATTTGAAGAAATTAGTAGAAAGAATCTTTTTACAAAAATATAATCTGCTGATCAAAAAGCAGCTACTAAAGATAACTAACAATCTTGCGTATATCCAAGAAGTATATGAAGCACAAGACAGATTTGGTGCTGAAGATTTTACTGTAAATCAGTGAGAGAGGGCAATTGGCTTGTTAAAATATTAACAAATTAAAAATAGCAGTTTTTGTAAATTATATGAGATCTTGAATTAAGAATGGATTCAACAAAAATAGTTAAATAAATCTGTTAATTTAGTGATAGTTGTTATGAGCGATAGAATAGAATAGAATTCTTTATTGGCCAGGTGTGATTGGACACACAAGGAATTTGTCTTGGTGCATATGCCCTCAGTGTACATAAAAGAAAATATACATTCATCAAGAGTCAAGAATATAAGGTACAACACTTAATAACAGTCATAGAATACAGTAAGCAATCATATCATACTAGGAAAAACAGTCAATAAAAAATCATTAGGATATAAGCAACAAGGTTACAGTCATAAGTGGGAGGAGATGGGTGAAAGGAAGGATGAGAGGATTAATAGTAATACTAATAGTAATGCAGACTTAGTAAATAGTTTGACAGTGTTGAGGCAATTATTTGTTTAGCAGAATGATGGCATTCGGGAGAAAACTCTTCTGGTGTCTAGTTCTGGTGTGCAGTGCTCTATAGCGTCGTTTTGAGGGTAGGAGTTGAAACGGTTTATGTCCAGGATATGAAGGGGTCTGTAAATATTTTTCACAGCCCTCTTTTTGATTTATGCAGTATACAGGTTCTCAATGGAAGGTCGGTTGGTAGTAATTAGTAATTATGAGCAGTAGTTACAAAAGCTTTTGGTGTGTTTGAGACATCTCATAGATATTAAGTAACTGCTTATTTATATTTGTGTCTCATTGATATTATCAATAGGGATTGTTTTTAGAGCACTTTATTCTACCCTGATTCTTTGAAGTAGCTACATTTTTTCTTAGGATGATATGACTGATCTCCACAGATTACAGTACAATGTTGAAAAATTTAAAACTTAAGAATTTAGATATGTGCTACATTTGTGTTTCCACACACTGAGACACATTTTTGGAATTGAAGCTGATGTATTGCAGAATCTCGTTGAATATATCTATGAGATCTAAGAATGCATGCCCAGTAAATACGAACTTTGACGTCACAGAGCTATATAGAAAATATTTATATAAGTATGTATATATAATATAGCAGCCTAAAAATCTTCCTTTTTCGATATTCCTACACAGTTCTGCACACATCTACAGTTTAACATTGACTTGTAATATTAGCATGTTTGAGCCAAATGTATGTATATTTCAGGTAGCAATATGTACGAATTTCCTTAGCTTTCATATTAAAATTGATTGTACTTACATGTGTTTATCTTTGGAATCTTATGACCTACTGTTTCTAAAGAAGTTTTGGGTAAACTTCAGAGACATAACCTCAAACTGACAGAGGGAAGTTCAAAATTCATTTTAGAAAGTATTACTTCAGGAATAGTGGAAGGTTCGAATCAATTTCCAGTGTAGGTAATGGCCCAATCATCAGTAACAAGTAAACATACTTGGGATAAACACACATGCCATCATCTGACAAAAAATATAAAAAATAAACTCAAAGGCAGACTTGATAGACCACTGGGTCTTTTTTTGCTGTCAGTTTTCTGTGTTTCTATGTTCTGAGCTAACAGTGATGTAAACAGGAATCTTGAAACTATGGTAGAAAATGTAATGTTTTGCCTATAGAAACAAGTACATTTTCAAAGAAGTAAACACTGTCTCTTTAAGGATGTCTCAGTAAATATTTGAAATATGAGAATAAGGAGGGAAATATTCTCACTTTTTATTTGAGACTAAAGCGCAAAAAATAAAAGAAAAAGCTACTTCTGAAGAGTAAAAAACTTAGTGACTTAAAATTACATAACTTTTGTATTGCTGCAGATATCTTCAAAGATTTAGATCAAAAATGTAGTAATTCTCCAGCATGCCTTTGGGATAATCCACACATATGGGTTGAATCTGCCTTTCTGCCCAGAGACTGAGTCATCAATCTTTGCTACACCTCTTTGTGTTGGGGTAGGAAGGCCCCTAGCCCCAGTTACGACTCAGTCTTGGCCCTATAGAGATGTGGCAAAGGTTGGCTCCAACAATTTCAGCAGAAAGCAGCAGTTTAAAGTGTGGATTTCCCACAAAGGTTTGCAAAAACTCCTCAAATTATCCAAATCTTTGAAACAGCAGCAATTGGAACTTTCTGCCTGCTCCATTTTTCGTAGCCCCTGAACTGCCAATTGAAGGCAGGCAGTCAAGGGGAGTCCCAAATGACCCCTACCCCTGGGAGGGCGCGCTGAAGCTGCGATTGCCCCCAGCACATCAATGGAGTTCCCAGGCTTAACTGGGTAGCTCAGACAAACAATTTTCAAGGTCTCCAGCTGATTTTTTTGGCAGGTGGTGGCCATTTTGGCCTCATTGTGAGTTGTGCAGGCTATCCAGGAGACTGGTAGGGCCGCCACTGCTACAGCCCAGGGAAGGCTTCCAGACTTGGAATTCCCTTGGAGCAGCAGGATTGGAGGATTGAGAAAGCTCTCCTTCCTTGCAATCTGGGCATTAGCAGCATGGTCGACCAAGGCAGCATGGAGCCCATGACTGCAAAACGATCCAAGCAGAGTCCAGGAAGGCCAAATCTGCAAATAAGGAGGGCTGCTAACAAGATAAAGGCAAAGGCTCTTTATTCCAGAAAGTCCAACAAGAGCGGAAGAAAGGAGGCAAAGAGCATTGGAAAAGCAGTTCTCCAGAGCTCAGAAGCAAGCAAACCACCAGGGCCTGTTAGCCCCATCCCCAGCAGCCTTTAGCACAGTTCCTGGAACCTGCAGTTCCTGGGGTTGGTCACCAAGGGAGATAGGGAGCAGGAATTTATCTCTCCTGCTGAGGAAATCGCAAATTTAGAGATTTCCTTTTGATTGCATGCTTCCTAGTCTGCAGATTTGCACATCAGGACTGGAAGCTACTTTTACTCCAGCTGCAGCAGAGATGAGCTCAGCAGATAGGGTGGCCTCTGAATTATCAGAGATCTGAAGGTCTTTATTGCTCAGGCTATTTCTCCCTGAGGGGGAGGAGCCAGTCTTCTTCCCCAAGATCTGATCCTCAGCCATTGCAGCCAGTGCAATACCAGGCCTCTATGGGTTTTCAGGCCCCAGAGGGAGGTTTCTCCAGCCCACTCCATTAGAAGCAGGGCATCTGGGAGGGAGGAGGAAATCCAGGGAAGTAGGAGTTCTTATCAGATGAGGACCTGTCACCTGATCCACCCGTTCACAGGTCTGTTTAGCCAGGACTGCTTAAATCCCTCCTCCACAAGGCTAGGACCACTGCAAATTGATCCTCTGCCCACTATACCAACTGATTCACCTGATACTCAGGGATCCAACAGCAGGTTTTTTTCTGAACCTACAATTCTCCAAGAGGAGATTCCTTGTCCAAGTTATTTTTTGATGTAGTTCAGAGACAATGGTACAACCTGGATTCTTCCCCATCCGGGGGCAATGATTATATATTTTTTAATAATGCTCCTCTCTCTGAATCGCTTCAACTTCCCCCTCTGGATGACCTTTGGTGTCCTTGGTCTTTCCCTTTGTAATATCAGGTGACATAGCAGAGGCCCTTAAGACAGAGGACAAAAAGGCGGACAAAATTTTGGCAAAACACACCAGGCCAACGCCTGGGTGGTTAAAGCAGCTACAGCCACTCCTTTTTCACTGAGACACCCCTTCTTGGCTTCACCAATTACAGGCTAGGATTACCCCTGAGGAAATCAGAATGCATCAGACGTCAAACAAACTGGTGGCGGCTTAATTTGCGCCTGACTCCTCCCTGCATGCAGCCCGATTCTCCTCCAGGCCCTGGCCTCCAACATCACTTCTCGTCGTCTGTTGTGGCTATGACTGTGGCAAGCAGATGCTCGACCCAAATGAAAAGTGGCCTCTTCCCTCTACATGGGTTCTTCCCTATTTGGAGAGGCCTTAAATCCCTTCATAGTTGAGAATAAAGACATGAGAAGGTATTCTCTCTTCTTACCAGGAGGGCTGATAGGAGGGCTTCTCCTACACCGTAGACAGCCATTTCGTTCCTCAGACTCAGGCAGGAATTCTTGCAATTCAAAGGTCCTAGCAGGCTAGATCAGATTGACTCACAAATAGAGCGGGGATTTCAAGATAGAAACAACAACAGTTTCAGTCTAAACAGCCCTTTCATGGCACAGGAAGTCGCCCTACCATCGATCCAAATGACTGCTGGACCCTTCCATCAGCAGCAGCGGCCCTATTTGCAGACTGATGGGAGACCATCATATCTGATTCCTGGGTCCTGGAAAACAGTGCGATTGGTCTCACCCTGGATTTTGTGTCCACTTCCTCGAGGACCTTTTACCACTTGCCCATCTTCCAAAGAACCACGTAAAGGGAAAACTCATGACATGGCAGTCCAGTATTTGCTGGACATCAGGCCATCGAGCCAGGACCAGAGGGGGCATGGGTTTTACTCCATTCTATTTGTAGTTCCCAAGGCCACAGGAGGTGTGGGGGGTGCAGAGCGATCCTGGATCTTCAAAAGCTCAATGTTCATTTAGAATACAAGAGATTCAATGTGCAATACTGCAGTCCATCTTGGAGAGCATAAGGGGGGGGATCTCCTAACGTCCATTGATTTGACGGAGGTCTACCTCAATCTCCATCTACTTCTCCCTCCATTGGAGGTTTCTCTTTTTCTTATTATGCGGTGCGCCATTATCAATACAAGGCCCTACCATTCAGACTGTCCAGCCCAGGACCTTCACAGAACTGCTCGCAGCACTGGCTGCGCACCTCAGAACAATTCCAGTGCACATCCAGTGCTCTCTGGAAGACATCCTAATCCAGTCCAGCTCCAGCCAACAACCAAATCAGACTGACTTACACAATCCAGGTTTCTACAGGATTACAGATTTTA
The DNA here is from genome assembly GCA_004320025.1 of Laticauda laticaudata. Classification (NCBI taxonomy): domain Eukaryota; kingdom Metazoa; phylum Chordata; class Lepidosauria; order Squamata; family Elapidae; genus Laticauda; species Laticauda laticaudata. The sequence goes on from BHFT01037071.1 coordinate 31,291, forward strand.
AATCAATTTCCAGAAAAGCCAGCTAATACCTTCCACCCGTCTCTATCTGGGCACAGTGATAGACACAAATCCATGCAAAGTATATTTATCCCAGGAGCATCAGACAACATCGCACGTGTTACAGCGGATCAAGTGCTCCCTTGGTGGTGCTTCCCAGCTTCTGGGAAATTAATCTCATGCATAGCCATAGTACCATGGGCCCAATTGCACTCCAGGCGTCTCCAATGGTTCTTCCTACCATTTTAGAGGGCAGGCACCAGTACTCCAGCGTCAGGGTCTGACTCCAGTCGGATGTCCTCAGATCCCTCAGATGGTGGGTTTCCCAGCAATCACCAAGGTCCCTATTCAAAGTATCTAATCGCATCAGTCACTTCAGATGCAAATCTGTTGGGATGGGGGCCCATCAACAGTCCCAGCTCGCACAGGTTCAATGGTCCACAGCGGACCTTCAACACAACATAAACTGGTTATAACTGAGAGCATTCACTTAGTTCTCAAATACTTCCAAAGCACAGTGACCGGCAATACATTGACTTGATCCTAATGAAGCAACATGGCGGCCAAAAGCACACATCAATTGTCAGGATCCACTCCAGATCCTTCATGTCCGAAACACAGCAACTGGGAAGCTGGTCAGAGGCTCACCTGTTGTCAGTCAAGGCAGAGCACATATTGGAGATAGCAAATGTCCAGGAAGATTATCTAAGCAGGATCAGGGTGGACACTCTGAGTGGCATCTCCATTTAGATCTGTTCCAGGACATAGCTCAGAGATTTGGGAGGCCAGTACTTGACCTCTTTGCCACTCCAACGAAACCCAACTTCCCCGATTCTTACTCCAGATTCCTGTTGCGGGCGCAGAAGGGTAAACACCCTTCACAGCCTCTGGCCCAAGGGTCTCCTTTACCCTTCCTCCTTTTCCCTCATACCGGGGGTGATAGGAAAGTACTTCTAGAACAGGCAGGAATCATCCTCATCGCTCCCACTGGCCAGATGATGGTATGCAGATCTAGTGAGCCTGTCAGTGTCCTGCCCTTGAGGATCCCTCAGGGTAGGCTATCTCTCAGCCAATGGGTCTTGAAACACCTAGATCCTCAGTGGCTCCAATTGACTGCCTGGCACTTGAGAGGAGGATCCCGAGGGAGGGATAACTTTTCCAGAAATGTCATCAAACAATACAAGCCTCCAGGAGGCTTTCTAAAAACAGAATATACGACACTACCTGAAAAGCGTTCCATCAGTGGTGCAGGAAGAAGGGCACAGACCTGACTGTGGCTCAGTGCCACAGATTCTGGACTTTCTCAAACAGTTCTCAACAAAAGGTTCTTTCCTAGTACACTATGCAGGCAGGTAGCAGCCCTATCCACGTGTTGCACTATGGAAGAGGAATTCCTTAGCTCATCATCCGGTCGCCCATTCTTCCTCAAAGGAGCTATCAATCTTAAAACTTCCACAGATATCCTTCTTGAAGCTGTTGACAATATTACAAGCCTTACTCAGGACCCAACCCCTCTTCAGTTTGTAAACCTGCGGTTCTTAATGCTCAAAGTTGCCTTTTTAGTGGCCATCACATTGGCCTGGCGCATATCAGAATTGGCAGCTTTTTCCATCAGGGAAGACCTCTGTACATTCCATGACAACAGAGTTGTCCTGCGCCTCGACCTCTCCTTCATCCCAAAGGTAAACTCTTGTTTCCAAAGGGTTCAGGAAATCGTTCTTTCCGACTTTTGCCCTGCTCTTTTCACAACGACAGAGAACACAGATGCACAAATTGGATGTTTGGAGGGCTCTTCACAGGTACATAAAATACATCACATATCATAAAATCAAGGCTCTGTTCATCTTCATTTAAGCCATCTTCAATGGGCACTAAAATCTTCCTCTTCATCTATAGACCGCTGGATCAGGGTTTTGTAGGCTAAAGGCCTACGAGACCCAGACACTTCCAACACCCAGACGGCTAACAGCTCACTCGACCAAAAGCGTAGCTACACAAGCTGCCTGGGCAATGCAGGCCTCACTTGAGGACTTCTGCAGGGCGGCTACATGGTCCCTCCCGTCTTCCATTCGTAAAGCACTACAGACTGGACACATATGCCTCAGCTGAGCGGCCTGTGGAAGAAGAGTGCTACCGCAAGTGCATACAGACGGGAGTGCACAGGACGCCCATGGGACTGCCAGCTGTGGTATGTCCCATATGTGTGGATTATCCCAAAGGCATGCTGGAGAATAGGTGTTGGCTTTCCTGAACACAGTTTCTCAGCATGCCTTGGGATAATCCACTCCCACCCTGGCAACTGTCTGATCCAGTGTCAGGTGGGAGGCAGAGCCAACGCCACAGGAAGATCATCAATGGCTTCACCTTCTTTGTGACTGGCTAGGGGGCTTATTGCCCCGACAAGAAGAGGTATGGCAAATTAAGACTTCAGGTCTCTGGGCAGAAAGGCAGATTCAACCCATATGTGTGGATTATCCCAAGGCATGCTGAGAAACTGCGTTCAGGTAAGCCAATGCCTATTCTGTTACTGGATCTATTAAATAACATTTGTAAATGTTGGAAAAAAGTAATGTCTAAAATCGCCAAATATAAACATCTTTAGATTCTAAAAGTGCAATTTGGAAATGTTCAGTAACATGATGGTAAAGTACATGTAAAGCATAATCTCTTGTTGCTTTTCCTTTTTTAGGTACTTATATCTTTTTCATCTAATGGAGGAATTCAAAGATAAAATGTATATGGTCAAATGATAAAAATCATCTGGAAGCTTTTTGAAGGTGATACTTTGCAGAAGTTCAAAATTGGAAATTTATTAAACTTATTAAACCTGTTTAGACTAGAATTTTTATTTATCTAATTTTATTTATTTATCTAGTTTTTAATAAGTAAATTTTGTTTGCTGGAATGAAATGGGATATAAATAATCAGCTAATTTTACATAAAATTATTGAGAACGCCCACATCTTTCAATTCTGGTCTTGAGCAGATTTCTTAATTTGGTTCTGTTTGATAACCTTCATTCTTCTTCAGTGGAATTCCATTCTTCTTCATTAGAAATTAAATAGATAGGGAAATTATATTTCAGCAAGCAGACAGTTACTAAGATTCTCCAATTTTGCTGTTTTATCATCTTAATGTACAGAAAGAGGGAAAAAAAGAGGCTAGAAAATAAAAAAAAAGCATATTAACTACAAGGAGTCATTCAATCTAGTATTTTAACACATTAAACTGTGACTGCACAAAATAATATTGATTGGTCTTGTATTACATTGATAGACAATTCATCAAAATAAAATGAACACACACCAGACATTCGGGATGTAAACCTGGAGGTGCAAATTGTTTTTCCAACATTAAAGAGTAATTATTTTCCCCCTTTGCTTTAAAAAACAGTAATTATTCATATGATAATGTTTTTAGTATATAATTTAAAGATACTTTCATATATTTAAACAATATCAATCACTTTAAGTCCATATTAACAAACTAATCAAATTTCAAACCAGAATGGGGTAATAATAAGATAAGCCCATATTATGAGAAAGTGTTTCCTCAATTGTTTTGGCATAATGAAATCAATACCTTTTAAAACACTCTCTGATATGGCCAAAACATTGAAAAAATAGTTGTATTAGATTCATCATTAGATCATAAAGATCATTCTTAATAATTTAAAGATATTTAGCTATAGACTTGTTAATGAGTATATTCTAACTCTTTGTTATGAACTACCTGTAAATAATACATGTAGTTTTCAACTTATGATTGAACACTTAACCATTAAAAGTTACAAAGTTACTCAGAAGTTAAGACTGCTGTCCCACCCCATTGTCACATGATCACATTTTAAGTTCTTGGCAACTGACTCATTTATGTCTGATTGCAATGTTCCAGGTCATGTGAATGAATTTTGTGATTATTTTTGCTTTTGAAGATTTTTAATGATAATCATTCTCTTAATGACCATAGTGACTTGCTTAACAAGCATTATAAAATAGTCATCAAATCAAGTCAGGTCTTATGGTCCCTTGACTTATGACCAAAACTCAATTGTAGCTTTGGGATGAGTATTATCTATACACATAATCACAGCACTCTTCAGACTCATGTTAATAGTAATTGAAGAATTTTAAATTTTCGCGACTGCATTAAGACTGAATTGTGAAATCAAGGTATGATAAATTTAATAATAAAGATATGGTTTGAAATTTAATGCAATCCAAATTCCTCTTGTAATAAATCATATGTTTAGCAAACATAATGTAATAAGCTCATAATGCAGATTTATATGACTAATTGTCCTGGACTTTATTCTCCCCAGTGCTATTTTCAGGCTAAGGCTGTCCCATGGGATAGCCTTTATCTTATGAGTAAAGGTCAAAATTATACTTCTGTACCAATATCTGCTAAATGTACCTTGTGGCCTTTTATATACAGTAGAAATCCAATACTGTAGAGTTGTTGAAACTTATGTTATCAAGTTATCTTGAAAGCAAAATACACAGTATTCTTCAGTATTCTTCAGTATTCTTCAGTTATATTGAAAGCAAAATACACAGTATTATAAAGTGGAAGGTCAGAAAAGTTAAAAATACCATATTATGATAATCATAATTTAGATTTAAATAAGCTGAAGCATATCCTAGATCTTATATATAGGTAGCCCTTATGACCACAATAGAGCCCAACATTTCTGCTAAACAAGACATCTGTTAAATGATTCCCCATTTTATGGTCTTTCTTGTTATAGTTAAGTGAATCACTGAAGTTAGTAACATGGTTGTTAAGAAATCTGCCTTCCTCACTGACTTTGCTTGTTGACTGTCCAAAATGATCACATTTGATCACATTCTGTGCCAGGATACTGCAACCGTCACAAATACGAGTTGGTTGCCAAGTGCCTGAATTTTGAACACATAACCATGGGGGTGGTCAAATGTGTTGGAAAAATGATCATAAATCATTTTTAGTGTCATTGTAACTTCTGATGGTCACTACACGAACTGTTGTAAATCAAAGATTATCTGTATCTAATTGGTGCTAAAAACATAATTTTTGCTTAAAGTAGTTTAAAGGTATTAGCATTCTAAGTATGTCAATGAAATTCTGTAATTTTTACAAATTTATTCCCCTTGCACTGAGTAGTATTTTAAACAATTTATATCTATTTTGGTCTGATACAAGATATATTTACATCTACAGATGAAGAGCATACAGATGAACTGAAGGGAGAATCCAGGATGGGTAGTTGCTAGTCTCATAGCTCTGCAGACCGAGTTGAAAACTGAGGACACACCCCCTGGTAACGGTCCCCAGTTCTTCACTCAGTCTCAGCGTGTTCAGACCACCCTTTTAAGGACTCTGAATAGTTAAAATTGTGGAAGAATCACCCTCCTGGATTGAGTTTTTTTTCTCTTTGAGAGGCTTGGAGCAGGTTTTCCATGGAAAGAGGATTCTGGTTCTTTAGATATTCTGAATGGACAGCCATTGTATTGGCACTGTTAATTTTAAAAATACAAGAAAGATATATTGTATTGTTGTCTTTATTGTTTTGAAGGCATAGTGAAAACAGACAACACAGAGATACCTAATGGTTCGAATATTTCTTCTGTTCTCAATATTTAGGAGATATTAAATATTAATATCTTAATAGTACTTTTTATGTACTATTAGTACATAATAGTACTAATAGTACTTTTTATGTTTGTGTCTTCCTCCAAATTCACTGAGCCATCTCTTTAGGTGAACTTAAGTTTCTAGTCATAAGTATTGGTTCTTTGGTCCGAGTTTAAATGCATGAGATTATGTACATATTTTTGCAGCATTTTAAACTGCTTTAAAACTCCCATTTGTCTACAGGTAAAAAGAATATATTATTATTTTTCCAACACAAGAGAATCTTATTTTACTTTCTAAGATAATGCTGATGTGATTTGTCGTAATGTAAAAAGTAGCGACTAAGTGTTTTAAGAGTCTTTTAATGTAATTATTAATTTGTGTAATATGAAATTTATTTTTCACATTACCAGTACCATTAACAACTCCCAAAACCAGAAAAAACAAATTTCCCAAAACAATGCGGAAGCTTCAATCAAAAAAGAAATCACTTTGGTTGAAAAACAAATCTGGTAATGTTGCCAATTTCAAAAGCTGATACAAAAATTTATGTCACCTGATAAAAACTGAATGCACCAATTATCACATTAAACAAGAAGAAAACCTTCTATGTACCAATTCCACCCACGCTTTCTACAATTTTATAAGCAACAAACTAAAAGACTCAAGGTCCACCCCACCCCTGAAAGGACCTAATGGTAAAGACTACAATGACGACACTATTAAAGCAAACCACTTTAACACATTCTTTGGCTCAGTATTTGTAAACAGCAATGGATCATGCCCAGTATTTCCTAGTTGAACCACAGGCAATTACAATGATCTAATACATATCGATTTTACAGTAGACAATGTTGAAAAAGCACTACGCAATCTAAAACCATCTCTAT
>BHFT01037073.1:0-48768 GCA_004320025.1 Laticauda laticaudata
GGAACCTTTTATGGCTCACTCAGGAATTCTGGGAGTTGAAGTCCATAAGTGATAAGAGAGCCAAGTTTCCCTACCCCTGGTCTAGACACACCCAATTCCAGCAACCGTTCTTCATATGTTTTATCCTCCAGTCCCCATGTCATCTTTGTTGCTCTTCTCCGCACTCCTCCTAGAGTCTCAACATCTTTTTCACATCATGGCGACCCAAACTGGATGCAATATTCCAAGTGTGGCCTTACCAAGGCCTTGTAAAATGGTATTAACACTTCTGGTGATCCTGATTCTATCCCTCTGTTTATGCAGCCTGGAACTGTGTTGGCTTTTTTGGCAGTTGCTACACATGGCTGGCTTATTTTAGGGAGGACTTGCTTAGCCTCAGAGAAGACATGTCTTTTGTGAGGCCTCTGGAGAGATGCTGGTTAAGACAACTGCATTGTGAATGATTTCACTATTGCCAACAAAACAGCCTCCGATCGTCTCCTTTTGTGACAAGATTTCAGAAGCCGGTGCGCTCCAGCTGTCCAGTTATTTAGGTGACTAATTAGTCCAATTAATTAAGAACTTTCACGGTGACACCCAGGGACCTGAAAGAGCAAGGAAGAGGTCAGAAGGAAAGATGCGTTTCGCCACAAGAAAAGATGCAATAATTAAAAGACAATCAGAAGCGACTCCTGCTTTTCCGGCCCCGCTAATTACACATTAACAAAGATGTTAGGCATCTGGATGGATGCCTGGATGTGTTTTCAAGAAACCTCAAGCAGATTGGTATTGGAGAATAGGATCAAATCTGTTCCCCAAGCTGCAAGATTTTTTTTTAAAAAAAGCTAAATTTCCTGTCTGTTCTGCTTAACGAGGCTTCAGATTCAGAAAAGTGAGAATAGGAACAGATCCATGTGAGAAAATTTCTCCTTCCTTCCTTTCTTTCCTTTTCTGTTTCCTTCCTTCCCTCTATCCTCCTTCCTTCTTTTCCTTCCTTCCTTTTCTGTTTGTTTCCTTCCTTCCCTCTATCCTCCTTCCTTTTCCTCCTTCCTTCCTTCCTTTTCTGTTTCCTTCCTTCCCTCTATCCTCCTTCCTTTTCTTCCTTCCTTCCTTCTTGTTTCCTTCCTTCCCTCTATCCTCCTTCCTTCTTTTCCTTCCTTCCTTCTTTCCTTCCTTCCTTTTCTGTTTCCTTCCTTCCCTCTATTCTTCTTTTTCTTCCTTCTTCCCTTCCTTTTCTGTTTCCTTCCCTCTACCCTCCTTCCTTCTTTTCCTTCCTTCCTTCCATTTCTGTTTCCTTCCTTCCCTCTATTCTCCTTTTTCTTCCTTCTTCCCTTCCTTTTCTGTTTCCTTCCTTCCCTCTATCCTCCTTCCTTTTCTTCCTTCCTTCCTTTTCTTCCTTCCTTCCCTCTATCCTCCTTCCTTCTTTTTCTTCCTTCCTTCCTTTTCCATTTCCTTCCTTCCTTCCCTCTATCCTCCTTCTTTCTTTTCCTTCCTTTTCCGTTTCCTTCCTTCTTTCCCTCTATCCTCCTTTCTTTTCCTTCCTTCTTTCCTTTTCTGTTTCCTTCCTTCCCTCTATCCTCCTTCCTTTTCTTCCTTCCTTCCTTCTTTCCTTTTTTTGTTTCTTCCCTTTCTTCCTGTCTCCTCCCTCCCTTCTTCTTTTCTTCCTCCTTCTCTTTTTCTTTCTGTCTTCCTTCCTATCTCCTTTCTCTTTTCCTCCCTCCCTTCCTTTTTTCCTTTATCTCTTCTTTCATTCCTCCCTCCTCTTTTTCTATTCTCCTTCCTTCCTTCTTCTGTTTCCTTCCTCCCTTCCCTCTGTACTCTTTCTTTCTTTTGTTTCTTCCTTCTTTCTTCTGTTTCCTTTTTTACTTCCTGTCTCCTCCTTCCCTCCCTCTCTCCCTTGTTTTCTTCCATCTCCATGCTTCTGGTGCTCCATCCATGTAACAACTTATACAATCACTTAACAACTGCAACCAGAAGTGCTGGGATTGGAGCCATTGAGAGAAGCAGTCAAGTGAGCAGTTGGGTGATGTCTTACTTAATGATTGTCTTCCTCAATGACCAAGTTTCTAATTTGCTTGAACAGTATGGTCCTAAGATGAAGACTTCCAATAATTTCCATTGATACAATAATCCCTTTTGGTTTATTTTATTTTCCTTGTCCCTTCATCACAATGTGTGTCCATTTGTGGAAATACATCACAGTAACTCTGTCAAATCTTTACATTTCCCTATTATTCATCCTTGCCATTTTTCTCCCATCTAGGTTTCATCCCTATTTATTTTTTTTAAGCTTCATTTTTTTAGAAAAAAAAAATTCCCTTCTATTTCACTGCCATTGAGGTCCTGCTTAATCAGCAGAGAGTCCCAGAAGTGAAACCAGCTCCTTTGAAAAGATCAGACACTAAAATTAACATGCAAATCCATTTTCAGTTTGAAAAGCACTGTTGACCGAAGAAACCCCTTGTTTGCTCTTTGGAACAAACATATTGGTTAAACATACATTTTAAAACACAACAAACACATGTAAAGGGATGTAATAGGGAGGGAGGGGAACATGCTGTGAATACTAATGAAAGCCTGGAAGATAAATAGTGATTTCAGCGAAGTTCCATTCAGTGCGTGGCTCCTGAACAGGAAGTCCCATTCTGTTCAACAAGAATTACTCCTGAGTAATAGGCAGGGGTGGGATTCTACCAGTTCGCATCTATTCACTAGAACCGGTTGTTACCATTCTAAGCAGTTTGAAGAACCAATTGTTAGAAGAAATTACTGGTCTAATCCTGTAAGGAAGGCAGGAAGGAAACATTCTGGTGTTGCTTACAGAAACTGCTTCTCCATTAACCCTTATTACATTCTTGGCAGGACTAGACTTCCTGTCTCAGGAACATCTCTGGAGTTTTTTTCCCCTCCTTTGCTGGTACTTTGCTTGTATGGAGTGACCATATAAAGTTACAATAGCACTGAAAAAAGTGACTTATGACAGTTTTTCACACTAACCACTGTTGCAGCATCCCCGCAGTCATGAGAGGCCCAGGCGAGGAGATGCGTGCCTCGGTGTGAGTGATATTGAGTTGGCCACACCCAGCCAATAACATGACTATCAAGCCATGCCCACCCAGTCACATGACCACCAAGCCATGTCAACCCAGTCACATGACCACCAAGCCACACCCACCATTAAGCCATGCCCACAGAACCAGATTTTTTTAATTTTGAATCCCACCCCTGGTAATAGGGCATAAAAGGGACGTGGAGGCTCAGCGGCTAGGGCGCTGAGCTAGTCGATCAGAAATTCGGCAGTTTGAATACCTAGCGCCACGTAACAGAGTGAGCTCCCATTACTTGTCCCAGCTTCTGCCAACCTAGCAGTTTGAAAGCATGTAAAAATTGCAAGTAGAGAAATAGGGACTCCTTTGGTGGGAAGGTAACAGCGTCCGTGCACTTTCAGCGTTTAGTCATGCCGGCCACATAACCATCGAGATGTCTTCAGACAGTGCTGGCTCTTCGGCTTTGTAACAGAGATGAGCACCGCCCCCTAGAGCCAGAAACAAGTAGCATGGATGTGCGAGGGGAACTTTTACCTTAATAGGGCATAGAAGAGGCCGTGAAAAAAATAATGACAGGTCGTCCTTGACTTATGACCAGTTACTTAGTGACTATTCAGAGTTATGACATACTTTTAAAACGAGACTCGTACATAATATTTCTCAGTCTTTGCCATTTGAGATATGTGGACTTCAACTCCAAGCAAACTGGCTGGACAATCCTGGGAGTTGAAGTCCACATATCTTGATTTTGCAAAGGTTGAGAACTACTGAATTAGACATTCTCCTGGTGGGAATGTGGCATTTCTGCACACCAGTTGAGGGTAGAGATTGCCAAAATGGGATGAGATATGGTGCTTTCCTGAAGTTTGGGGACACTTTTAGAACAGTCAATGAGTGAGGCCAGGCATGCATGGCCTCACTAAAACACCATGATTGATGTCTTCTTTGGTTGTTCCTTAATAGCAATAGCACTTAGACTTATATACAGCTTTACAGTGTTTTGCAGCTCTTTCTAAGTGGTTTTACAGAGCCAACCCCAACAATCTGGGTTCTCATCTTACCGACCTTGGAAGGATGGAAGGCTGAATAAACCTTGCAATTTCATATACCATAATTTCATGGTGTTGTTCTTTGCCTGTCTTGGAGTCCTTGTGGACAATCACATAAATGTGAGCCAGCCGTGTGCTATAGCTGCCAAAAAAGCCAACACACAGTCTTAGTCTGCATTAACAGAGGGATAAAATCAAGATCACATGAAGTGTTAATACCACTTTATAATGCCTTGGTAAGGCCACACTTGTAATACTGCATCCAGTTTTGGTCAATTTTGGTCGATTGAAAAAGATGTTGAAACTTTAGAAAGAGTGCAGAGGAAATCAACAAAGATGATATGGGGACTGGAGGCTAAAACATATAAAGAACGGTTGCTGGAATTGGGTATGTCTAATTTGATGAAAAGAAGCACTGGGGAGACAGGATAGCAGTCTTTGCAATATCTCAGGGGCTGCCACAGAGAAGAGGGAGTCAAGCTATTCTTCAAAGCACCTGAAGGCAGGACAAGAAGCAATGGGTGGAAATGAATCAAAGAGAGAAGCAACTTAAAACTAAGGAGAAATTTCCTGACAGTGAGAACAATTAATCAGTGGAATGATTCCAGAAGTTGTGGGTGCTCCAACACTGGAGGTTTTTAAAAGAGTTTGAACAACCATTTGTCTGCAATGGTATAGGGTTTCCTGGCTGAGCAGGGAGAGTTGGACTAGCAGACCTCTAGTGCCCCTTCCAACTCTATTATTCTGTTTGGCTATTTTATTAGATTAACAGAGTTGGAAGGGACCTTGTAGGTCATCTAGTCCAACTCTCCGCCCAGGCAGGAGACCCTACACCATTATGATTTTCCTGGTGTTTTTTTTCCCTGCAGTTTTGCACCATGTTTTCCCTCATTTTAATTTGTTTTTGCTATTGCCTACCAAAAGGTTTGCTCACTGGGTGGTAGAAAAGTACAATTAGGTAAAACCACAGAAGCATACAAATCTATTTTAGCATGCTACAGTTACAAGGGCCTTGATTGTGATTTAGGGAAGCATTTTCTCCTTGTTTTTTACTGATTGATTGAAAAGATTGTCTAGGCTGGCTGATGTTTTTTTTCCAGGCCTGACAATATAGCCTTGCCTTCAAGCAACAGGAAGTACAGACTGAATGAGAACAAATCTGAAAAGCTTGTTTGGTCTAGGCTAGAAAGTGGGAGATAGCGAGTTCTACTCCCACTGTTGGAAGTTTAAAATCCACCCCTCTCTTAGGAAAATGAAATATTTTAGGATATACTAAAATGGCAGAATATTTCCCCTCAGCCTTCCCACCTTTGTTAATGGGCCATTAAGGCCTGGGCCAGTCTATTTTACGTAACAAAGATCTACCTCCTTCAGACAGAGCCATACTAGGAGTTGCCCAAAGCCCTTTCATTACATCATCACCCAGCAAGAGTCAACCAAGCCTGGTTCTCAAAAGACCACCTACAGAGTTACCCCTGCATGACCCCATGGGAGCCTGACAACCAATCAGAACCCAAGCTCAAATTCAAAGCCCAACAGAGGGCATGAAACCCAGGCACTCTCAGCATCTCTTCCCTTTTTCTGCCCAGGAATCCATCCTGTCCACCATTAAACCATCTTTCCAAACAGCCTCCATGTTTCCAGTGTCTTTCTCCCCACTTGGAACTGAGCCCAGATGGACATTTCTTCCAACACCGCCATAGCCATGGCAGCCAGCTAGGTGACTCTGGGCCAATCACGAGGAGATTATGAGTTCTAGTCCCACCTTACCATGGCAGCCAGCTAAGCGACTTTGGACCAACCACCAGGAGACTGTGAATTCTAGACCCGCCTTAGGCTTGAGAAATGGCTGGGTGACTTTGGGCCAGTCCGTCTCTTTCATCCCTACCCACCTCACAGAGTTGTTCTTATGGGGAAAATAGAAAGAGAAAGGGGTGTTGGATATGTTCATAGTCTTCCGTTATTCGTAAAAATGACAAAGACAGGATTTAAATAAAGAAATAAAATAAATAAAAACTTGGCCCTACTTTGATCTGCATTTCTCTCTTGGAGAAACAACACATTTCAGTTTTCCGTCTCAGCTGAAACCTCTTGTCTCACACACACCTTCGCCCCAAAATAAGCACCTCCCAAATCTTTCTGAGCAATCGATGCCAAGCCCAGCAGGGTGCAGATGCTCCCTATGCTGCCTTCCTATGACTAAAGATGCTCTCATGACCTCCGACCTCTGGCATCCACCATCACGGTCTTCAAACACTGACAATCCCCAAAACAAAAGCAGAAATGGCAGGAAGAAGGAGGAGGCTAAGACCGGGATTGGTGTGGGTGTACAGGTGCATGTGTGTGCATGTGTGCGCATACATACATGTGTGTGTGTGTGTGTGTGTGTGTGTGTGTCTGAGCCAGGATTCATCTTGCAAGCTGACACCTCCCGTTAATTAACAACTTAAAAATCAATGGTCGAGAAGACAGGTAGCAAATGACCCTTCAGAAGGGCCTGAGACTGTCTGCTTGTCTTTGGGAAGAAAATCATATATAAAGTAATGGGAGAGAGAAAACACATTTGTGATTTGACATGAGGAAGAAGATGGAAGACAGAGCTGGAGTCCTGTAAAAGCCCACTGTATTGATTGCTCCCTGTCCCTCTGGTGCCCTGCAATAAAAATAATAATAACAATAATAACAATAACAATAACAATAACAATAACAATAATAATAATAATAATAATAATCATCATCATCATCATCATCACAACAGCCTTGGGTGCAGTCCCAAAAGAACTGGAGCACCACTTAAACACCATAGGCATTGACAACTTTGCCATCAGTCAATTGCAGAAGGCAGCTTTACTTGGAACAGCTTCCATCTGGCGGCGATATCTGTAACACCATTAAACATCCAGATTTGCCTATCCCAGATCCTTGGTAAGGACTCGATAGGTAGACAAAAATGCCAAACCCAGTTTGAACAACTGGCTGACTGTGTTGTTGTTGTTGTTGTTATTATTATTATTGATGATGATGATGATGATGCAGACTCTGCAAAGAAGCAGACAAAACCATCAATCACATACTGAGCTGTTGCAAGATAATCATTCAGACTGACTACAAACAACATCACAACACAGTCGTTCAGATGGTCCAATGGAATTTGTGTCACAACTACCATCTGCCTGTAGCAAAGAACCTATGGGATCATAAGCCTGAAAAAGTGGTCGAAAATGAGCATGCAAAACTACTGTGGGACCTCTGAATACAGACTGATAAAGTTTTGGAACACAATAAAGTTAGGCAAACACATAAAAACAATTGGTGCTGACAAAATCACCATTGGTTGGCTGCAGAAGGCCACCTTACTGAGATCTGCTCACATAATCTGCTGATACATCATGCAGTCCTAAATGCTTGGGAAGTGTTTGACTAGTGATTTGTGATCCGAAACCCAGCATAGTTATCTCATTTGCTATGTACACTGTCATTTTTTGTGTATAATAATAATAATGCAAGGGATCAAGGAATCTTTCAGAACCATGCAGGAAAAGAAGCCTGGATTTAGCTGAAAGGCAAGTTAAACATCCCTTTTTCCAGAAATTTGGACCTCAAATTGTCTACATTCTACCTCAGAGGTGGGGACCTAGGGCCCTTTTATTTTGTGTGAACTTCAACTCCCACAATTCCTAAGCCAGCTCAGGAATTCTGGGAATTGAACTCTACAAGTCATAAAAAGGAGGCAAAGTTCCCCATTTCTGTTATGATCAAAAGATCTGCAATTGTGGTTCACGAAAGGCACTCTGACTTTCTGTTGGCTTGCAGTAGACTTCTGTTGTTGATGATGGAGATTTGTTTTTATTTATATCCTGTCTTTGTTATTTTTTCAAATAACTCAAGGTGGCGAACATATCTAACATACCTTCTTCCTCCTATCTTACAGATAGACAGACAGACAGATTTGGGAGGGAGGGAGGGAGAGAGAGAGAATTATTTTATTGACACTTTGAATGTATACTAATCGGCATAGATTAAAATGAAATTTCACTGCAAACAGTTTTCAAAGGATCTCCACCTCTAATATACACTACATAAATACGACAAAATAAATAAATACAAGAAAGCTTCCTATAATCTTCTCTGCTGTCCTCACCACTCTCTGCATGGACTTTCTATCTGAGGCTCTGCTGCCACTAAACCAAACAGGGATGCAGTTTGTTAAAACTGGGTTGGGCTGAGAGAGTGACTGGTTCATTCACTGTGCTGGCTTTCATGGCTAAGGTGAGACTAGAACTCACTGTCTCCTGGTGATTAGCCCAGAGTCGCCCAACTGGTTTTCATGACGAAGGTGAGACTAAAATTCACTGCCTCCCACTTTCTAACCTTAAAGTGATGCTTTAATCACTAGACCAAACTGGCTCTCAAGATACTTATGATGGTGTAGATAGAGAGTAAGGAAGATGAACATTGTTTAACCGATTTAACAGATTAATAGAGTTGGAAGGGACCTTGTAAGTCATCTAGACCAACCCCCCACCTAAGCAGGAGACCGTACACCATTTCTGACACATGGCAGTCCAGTCTCTTTTTGAAAGCCTCCAGGGATGAAGCTCCCACAACTTTTGAAGGCAACTTCTGTTCCATGGGTTGACTGTTCTCACTATCAGAAAATTTCTCCTTATTTCCAGGTTGAATCTCTCCTTGATCACTTTCCATCCATTAGTATATTTCAGAAGACTCACAGCCATTTGTTCAGCAACTGTTCAATGTTACTGTCTGGTAAATCTTGAGGATCCTAGAAGACCGACTGAGAGTTACGACTGTTTCAAGAAAAGTCCAGTCCTCACACTTATGACCGGTCATCACACATACCATTGTTATACCATCCCCATGTTCACGCAATCACAATTTTGGGTGATCGGCAACTGCTTTGCTTTTATGTCCGACTGCACTGTCCTGCGATCGCATGACCACAATTTAGAAACTTTTTTGTCGATTTCAGTCAAAAGAAAAAAAACCCACTTGATAGAATAGGTTTTCCCTTATGGTGGTGATTCAATTAACAACCGCTATAAAATGGTCATAATGTTGGGTCCAATTTGACTTATTACAGACTTATAAGTTCCAGTCCCAATTGTTGTCATAAGTCCCCTGTCATGTTTTCAGTTCCTTCTGCCTTCCTCCATTTTGGTTCCAGATACAGCTGAGTGGAACATTTCATCTCTCTCCCCAGTGCTTCTCATTCAATCTGATGGAAAAATATGATTTCAAGGGTCCGATTATTTTTTCCATTGAATTTTTCAAAAATTCTCCAAGTTTTTCTTGAATATGTAGTGGAGCAGTGTGTAAAAGTCTTGTCTCTGTCAACCTCTACCTATCAGTTCTTAGCAGCTTTTCTAAACCATGGCAAGATTTTAACTCCCAGAATTCCTCAGCAGGAACCGAAAACCACTAAACCCATGCTTCTGAAATAGCACTAAAACCATAATTGGCTTATTTTGGACATGGGTCTAGTGTGATTCCTTGAGAAGCAATCTGAACTCCTGACAGCAATGGAGAGAGTGCAGTGTAGAGCAAGGAAGATGGTGAGGAGCTTAGGAGCTAAATCCTGTGAAGAACAGTTGAAAAACTAAAACTGAGAGCTCCTTGGTACTCTCTGAGCTTGGTTGTTGTCTCACAGACATTTCACTACCCAACTAGGTAACATTATCAGTGCTAAAACTCAGTAAGTTTAGTCAGTTTGGTCTAATAGTTAAGGCATTGGGCTGGAAAGGAAGAGACTGTGAGTTCAAATTCCGCCTTAGACATGAAAGCAGGCTAAGTGACTTCGAACCAATCACCAGAAGACCTTGAGTGTTAAGTCCCACCTTAGGCATGAAGCTGATTGGGTCACTTTGGGCCAATCGCTCTGTCTCAGCCCAAGTCACCTCAAAGGGTTGTTGTTATAAAGAAAATAGGAGGAAGGTGTGTTGTATATGTTTGCCTCCTGGAATTATTTGTAAAAATAATAAAGGTGGGAGGGATAGGTGATTAGATTAGATGAGAGAGAGAGAGAGAGAGAGAATAGACAGATAGATAGATAGACAGACAGACAGACAGACAGACAGACAGACAGACAGAGAGAAAGTCAGACAAGGATAGATAGATCAGGAATATCCATGAGGAGGGGCTCAAAAGAATTAAGATGGCAGCCACAATCATATAAACAAAGCCCTGCCATCTCAGCAATTTAGTGTAGAGATTTGCAGTTTTGGGGGCCAGTTAATCAACCAAATATATGCATAATAGTAGATCCCTCCCTTAGAGGGCATGAATCTAAACACTTAACAAAGTATTATAATGAATATAAGATAACAACCATACAGAGTAAGTCCAGGCAGTATACAACCATTATCTTACATTACATAAATTTGTACAATGTCCTATTATATAATCTTTGTTATTGTAGATACCCAACAACAAAGATTATATAATAGGATATTGCACAAATTTAAAAATAAATAAAAATGTTATATCCATCAAATATTTATACTGCAATTATAAGTGCAAGATAACATAAATATAATATAGAATACTGTACAAACATTGTATATACAATAGTAAATATATATGTAGAAACATTGTATATACAATAGTAAATATATATGTAGAAATTTAATGATAAAATAAAGTGCTATAGCAATTGAATATTTACATTATTATAGGTGCAGCTTAACATAACAATAAATGATATATAAGCATTAACCATTTGCAAGACTAAATATTATATAATATTGCATATGGTTCATGCTTATGTCATTTATATGTTATATAACAAAGTGGTGGATTTAACAAATTTACCTATAAATAAAGTGAAAATATGTTATAACAATCGAATATTTACATTGCAATTACAATTTAAGTGCAAGACAACATAAATATATCTTACTGTATAAGTATTCTACATGTACAAGAGTAAATATTATATGTGTACAAATTTAACAATAAATAAATAAAATTTAAAAATGCTATAGCAATCCAATATTTATATTGCAATTATATCATGTGCCAGAAAACATAAATATATGTTACTGTATAACTATTCTACGTGTGCAAGAGTAAATATCATACGTATACAAATGTAACAGTGGATAAATAAAAAATGCTATAGGAATTGAATATTTATATTGCAATTATAATATGCCAAATAACATAAATATATGTTACTGTATACACATACTACATGTGCAAGAGTAAATATTATATGTATACAAATGTAACAGTAGATAAATAAAATTTGCTATTGGAATTGAATATTTACATTGCAATTGTAACGTAAGTGCAAGACAACATGAATATACAGACATTCCACATATACAAGGGGAAATATCACATGTGTACCAATTTCACAATAAACCAATAAAATAAAACAATACTCCAACCATCGACTATTTATACTGCAATCATTAAGAGCATGTTAAACATAAATTAGACAGGTAGGTAGATAGGTAGGTGGGTAGGTAGACACCACAGGTAGATCGAGATACAGAGATTTTAATATGCCGGAGCAGACGCTATAGAAACAGGGCGGCATCCAAACTTAACCCACGAATAAGCGAAGTTTTATTAAAAACAAAAACAAACAAACGCTTTAGCCATCAAATATCGAGGTTTGCAAGGATATTAATGAACATCAGAGCCAGGTCACCCTGGACAGGGATGCTGGTCCAACTCCTGTCTCGTGACGTCATGCATCCCTCCCTCCTCCGGACCCCCCTCCCCGCTGGCCCACGTTAAGCTAAGCAAATCCAAATTGGGCGAGGGGCTTCTGGAGCTGGACCGCCCGCGGTTTCCAAGCCCCCCGACCCCCACACCTCCGGTCCTTCCCTTTCCGCGATCCGCTGGGGTCTCGCAAGCCGCTCGCGCAGCCCACCTGCCAAGAGACCGGCTGCCCGGCGCCCCCTGCCCACTTCCCCCGCCCCTGCCTCTCTCCTCCCCACGGGCTACGGATTAGCGAAGCAGGCGGGTGACAATTGGCGCATATGGGCCTCTGTGTCCAGGGCCGTCTATTCATCTCCACGTTACTTAACCTAATCAGGATTAAGGACTAGTGAATTGGAAGGAGTTAACCAGAGAAAGAGGCGCTGGGGAGGAAGTGAGGAGGAAAGTGTGTGTGTGGGGGGGGGGGGAGGCAACAGCAGGAGGAGGAGGAGGAGGAGAAAGAGTGGTCTATAAGTAGTAGTAATTCCATTTCATGTTGCTGCTTTGGTGTCGCCCGGGCTTTCAGCAAATAGGTGTAATCCTCTTTGAAATCAAAGGGGGTACAAAGTATGAATTTAAATTTGACATTTACAAGTCTTGACAGGATTAGGCAGCCAGGAAAGGTTGCAGAGGGGGAGAGAGGGGGCGGAGGAAAGAGAGTGGGGGGAAGGCTGGGAAGAGGGTGCAGAGTGAAGAAGAGCAGAGTCTGCCTGCTCCCAGCTGACCTTGGGCCTTCNGGGGTTTGGGGGGTTTGGAAAGGAGACTACCCGGAGATCCCCGGGGGAGTGTAAATTGGACAGAGAAGACAATAGACCTGCAAAAGTGGCAAAAGGCAAATTGCTTTATTAGTGCCGAGGAAAGACAGCAGATTAAATGCAGGTGGTCCTCAACTTACAACAGTTTTATTTAGTGACTGTTCTGAACTTACAACGGTGCTGAAAAAAACATACAACCGTTCGTTACACTTGCAACCATTGCAGCATCCTCATGGTCTCGTGACCAAAATTCAGACTCATGTTTATGACAGTTGCAGTGTCCCGTAATCACATGATCCTCTTTTGTGACCTTTAGACATGCCAAGTCAATGGGGATTTACAACAACCATGTTATTTACTTAACAACTGCAAGGATTCACTTAACAGTGGTGAAAAAGTCATAAGATGGGGCAAAATTCACTTAACAAATGTGTCCCTTAGCAACAGAAATTGTAGAGAACCACTGGTTTGAAGCATTGTACGAATCCAGAATAGTCTAAATTCACCAGTCAGGTCTTGTTGCCTAGGATATTGCTATCATATGGCTGAATTTTTCCCATATGCAAAAATAAAGGCAGTTAGCAGGTGTGTTATTGGATCAATAGTTGGGTTTAACTAAGCTAAAACAGGGTTGGGCTTTGTGGTTTATATCAGGCTGTCATAGTAAGCCATCATATGGTTCCTTTGATAGAAGACAGGAACAGAGCAATTTACAACTGATCTGTTTGTCGCTGCTGTTTCCCAACTTGGCAATTTAGGTTGTGTGGCTTTCAACTCCCAGAATTCCCCAGCCAGCCTGAGAATTGCGGAAGCTGAAGTCCACACATTTAAAAAGTTTTTAAGGCTGAGAAATACAGAGCTATGCTGTGATAGGGAGAGGGGAAAAGCTTAATGGTACTAATATTTTGATACTTGTCAGTGGTAAGCGAAGGGATTTCCAATGGCTGAAAACAATATATAACTAAAAAAAAATGCAGACTGCAGGACAGTTCAGGGCCAACCTTAGAATTCTTCATTGGCCAAGTGTGATTGGACACACAAGGAATTTGTCTTGGTGCCTATCAAGTGTATCTAAAAAGTGTACATAAAAAGAAAAAATACATTCATCAAGAATCATAAGGTACAATATTTAATTATAGTCCCAGGATACAAATAAGCAATCAAATTATACAAGGAAACAAGAAAATTGTAAGGATACAAGCAACAAAGTTAAAGTCACAAGTGGGAGTAGATGGGTGAAAGGAAAGATGGGAGGATTAATAGTAATAGTAATGCAGACTTAGTAAATAGTTGGACAGTCTTGAGGGAATTATTTGTTTAGCAGAGTGATGGCATTCAGGGAAAAACTATCCATGTGTTCTTCTGGTGTGCTATAGCATTGTTTTGAGGGTAAGAGCTGAAACAGTTTATGTCCAAGATGTGAGGGGTCTATAAATCTTCCTCAAATACTTTCTCTGCTTTTAAAGTATAACTGCCAAGATGGACAGATGAATGAATGGAAGGGAGGAAGAAGGAAAGTGAATAGAGAAAAGGAAAGGAAAGGAAAAAGGAAAGGAAAAGAAAGGAAAGGAAGGAAGGAAGGAAGGAAGGAAGGAAGGTAGCAGGGAGGGAGGAAGAGAAGAAGGAAGGAACATCTGTCTGTCTATCTGTCATCTATCTATCCATCCATCTATTGTCATCCATCTATCGACCTATCTATGCATCTATTCACCTACCTATTTCTCTCTCCATCTATCTATCTATCTATCTATCTATCTATCTATCTATCTATCTATCTATCTATCTATCTATCTATCTATCTAATCTCCAGAATCAGAGATCCAAAGAAACAGATTAAGAAAGGCAAAATAAAATTGTAAGAAACAAGTAAGTTTCCAAGTTTTTTTAAAAAGGCAGCAGCGAAAAAATTGTAAAATTGCTCCTGTGTCAGATTCTCATCAGTTTAGAAAACTCTAGCCTTCCTGAGTGCTTGAATTCACCATCAAATAGAGCAGGATAAGTTTATGTTTAGAAACTCAGAATCTAATCCCCCCCTAACCACTATTTTTCTCTTAAATTCCCCAATCGCAACCTTTCAACTGAGCCCAGGACATGAGTTGGATGTGGGGCCTTAAATCTGACACTCTTAACTAATCCAGTTCAGGTGGTTTCCTTGATAGGCCAGTCAGATAATTTGGGATTCTGTCTTCAGACAGCTTGTCTGGCAGTAAGTGTTGCTTGGTTTTCTTTTCATTCCTCTTTTTTCCTCTGTACTTATGTGCTTAGAAAACAAAAGAAGGTCTCTCTCTTTTTTTGCTAGTGATAAAACCATATAGGAACAGCGAAGGGCCAACAGCTCCAAGAAGGTTATCGTTTATAATTGGAAAATAAATCCAAGAAACCCATTTTAATCCTATGGAATATTTTTGGATATTGTATCCAGAAACTCAAGAATTTCCTGCATCGTGAGACAAGGTAGCTGGATAAGTCCATTTTTTAAAAAAGAAAGAGGTGGTCAACAAAACAGGTTAAAGGGACCCAGATCATTGCAGGTGGTCCTCGACTTGCAACAGTTCATTTACAATAGCGTTGTTACAATAGCATTGTAATAGCAAGTTACAATAGCATTGGCAAAATTGACTTATGACCACTTTTCACACTTACGACGTTTGCAACTTCCATGTGGTCACGTGATAAAAATTCAAATGCTTGGCAACTGGCATGTAATTATGACGGTTGCAGCATCTCAGGGTTACGTGATCCCCGTTTGTGACTTTCTCACAAGCAAAGTCAGTGGAGAATCCAAATTCACTTAACAACCAGGTTACTAACTGAACAATTGCAGTGATTCACTTAAGAATTGTGGCAAGCAAGGTCGTAAAATGGGACAAAATTCACTGAACAAATCTCTCAGTGTTGTGGTCCACTGGCAGCCTATGCAGATGGCAGTGGAATCGGACAGTGGGGAAGAACGGGGACCAGTCTGGGGAGGACTCAGATGAGGGACCTGCGTCCGATGCAGAGATGGGGCCAAGACCACCCCACAGGAGTGGGGTGCTTCCTCTGGAGCCTCCAGAATCTGGCAGCAGTGAAACAGAGGACCTAGGGGAGCCTGTTCTCTCTCTGTGTGTGCACAGAGCTGCTAGACTGCAAGAGCAGCTGAAACAAAAGGGGCGATTCGGGAGTAAGGCTTGGAGGTGATTGTCCCTTCCATAAGGTATAAAGGAAGTGCAAAGGTAGAGAAACCTTTGCAGGAAGCAAAGTTGTTCGCTCTGTTCGGATTAAACCTTGAAGTTCTGTGTGGACTTCATACTTCAGTTGGTTTTGTACTTTAGTTGTTGGCAGCAGTTCAAAGGAAAGAAAGGTGGGTGCTTATCTCAAGACTCATTACGGGCTGGGGATGTACATAATTCCCAGCGTTGAAACAAACAAGAGTTTTTTGGACTAAGCGTGTGCTTAATTACGGTCTTGGGAAGCCTTGATCAGAACACTTAGCAACACAAATATGGGACTCAATTATGGTTGTAAGTTGAGAAGTACCTGTACACTATACATAACATGCATGTTCACACATATAAGTGAATACATACTTTTTATTCTAAGTGTATGTACAAGTATCCTCACTTAGGGACCGGTTGCTTAGTGGACATTTGGAATTATGATGGATGCCCAAAAGCAACTTATTACATGGATTCAAAATTCTGACGGCCACCCTTCCCTCATGGCCACCTGACTTCATTTTGGGTTCTTGGCAACTGTCTTGTATTTATGACCGTTTGCAATGCCCCACAAACACGTGATCTCAATTTATATTATTTTTGCCAGAAACTGATGTTTATTTCCAGTTTTGCTTAGCAACCAAAGCGTTTGCTTAACAATCACCACAAAAAAAATGTAAAATTGGGGGCAGTTACATGGTGAGCCTCTTAATGACTGTCCCAACCCACGACAATAATTGTGGGTTCAATTAGAAGTCATAAATTGAGGACTTCCTATAAAGACTCAATTTTACAAATTTCAAAAGAGTTCAATTTAACGTGTATAAAATTCCACTTATCCACTCATGCAATGTTTTATGGCAACTTGATCAAGTGGACTTCAACTCCCACGATTCCTCAGTCAGAATTCTGGGAGTTGAAGTCCACACATGCTGATTAGGGATTTCTGCGAATTGAAGTCCACCTGTGCTCTTTGGGGAATTCTGGGAGTTGAAGTCCACAGTTCTTAGAGTTGCCAAGATTGAAAAACTTTGTCTTATACAGACGTCTAAGTCAGTGGCTCAGGGAAATTATTGCATTGGTCAACCATGTTGTGTAAATCAACCACTTCTGCATTTCTCAAAACTTTATCATAAAGAGTAAAGAGTGAATTCCAGCCTTAAGTTTATTTTTTTTTAATATTTCTTTTTCTGTGCTGTACAAACCCAGCCTTTGGGTTAAAAGCTTTCTACTCCAGGCATTGGAGACTCCAGAAACAGTTCAGTTCCCAAGAGTTTCTCATCATCCCTCCGAGCTTTCTTATTTTTATTTAAAGAAAGTCCCTGGGTCACTAACCAGCAAACACAGCCTTGCTTGACCTGCTCTTAACCCCAGAGGGAAGTTACACAAACTCTTTCACACTTGGCCAAGATTGCTGCGAGGAGTTGGCCGAAACAATAGGGCCCCCTGTGTTTGCCTCCCTTATTAAATATCGATTAATATATACGGAGGTTTATATACAGGCCAGCTTGGGTTTCAAAGGGACTTCGAAATCAGACCTCTTCTCTCCCCTGCCCCCTTGTCCTCTCCCCCACCACAATATGTTCCTCCCATCACTGACCCCAGCAGAGTTCAGCTATTCTTGCTTCGGCTTTCCTACCTAACCAAGTGCCACCAGAAAAACTTATATTTTTTTACAGCAACTGTAATTTATCTGAAAGTCCTTTTAAGCCTCTTTGTCCCATTCACTCTACCCCATAACTGAAATCGGGAAAACTCTTTAATATACTCCACTGAGGTCAAGTTTGTACAGGGAGTGCTCGGTTTATGTTTACAGTTGAGCCCAAAATGTCCATTGCCAAATGAGACAGTGGTTAAGTGAGATTTGTTTTGCCCCATTTTTACAACCTTTCCTACCATGGTTGTTATGTGAATCGTCGAAGTTGTTTAACTTAGTAGCATGTTGGTTAACAGGGGTGAGGCTGCTGGGAGGTTCGCAGGGATTTGGAAGAGCCCCTAGCTAAGTTTCTGTGCACTTCGGAGAACCCCCAAATACCACCCCTGGCTGGCCCCATCCACTCCACCCCGCCCCTCCCAGGAATCCCCACTCAGCCTGTTTTGAATACAGGTAAGTGCAGGGCATGTGCAGAGGTTCGGGGAAGGCGAACAAAGGACCACCTGGAAGTTTAGGAAGGCTGGAAACGGGCCTGTTTTCAGCTCCCAGAGAGCCTCCGGAGCCCGGAGAGAACTTTTCGCCCTCCCAGAGGCTTGAGGAAACCCTCCGGAGCCCAGGGAGGGCAAAACACACACACACACACACACACACACACCGTGGTGCAGGACACTGACTAGGCCATGCCTACCATGGCCACGCCCACCCAGCAACTGGGCAGAGAACCCATTGCTAATATTTTTGAAGCCCACCCCTGGTTGTTAAGTGAACTTTGCTTGCCAGAAGGTCACAAGAGATGATCACATGACCCTGGGACACAGAAAAGGTCATAAATATGAGTCAGTTGCTAAGCGTCTGAATTTTGATCACATGACCTTGGGGATGCTGCAACAGTCATAAGGGTGAAAAACAGTCCTAGGTCATTTTTTTTTCCGGTGCTATTGTAGCTTCAAAAAGTCACTAGGCTAACTGTTGTAAGTCAAGAATTACTTACACTATATATTCAATATCTAAAGTAATTTGGGATTTTTGGAATCTCAGGAGAAGCACCACATGAGTGGTATTATTCCTGGCCTTCCGCTTTATTTAGTAGTCAATTTAAAAATTACCTAGTTTGAATTATGCAAATCAGTCTGTTGTTGGTTGTCTTCAACATCCATTATGCAAAGATGGGGTGTACAACTATGGTATTTTCATTATTAGCAGGATATGATTGTTATTCCTTCTGTACACACCAACAGAGGGACAGAATCAAGATCAGAGATGGTGTTCAATAGGTTCTGACCAGTTCTAGAGAACCAGTAGTGGAAATTTTGAGTAGTTCAGAGAACCAGCAAATATCACCTCTGACTGGAGATTTTACAGTATCCTTCCCTTGCCACGGCCACCAAGCCACATCCACAGAACTGGTAGTAAAAAAAATTGAATCCCACCACTGATCAAGATCATGGAAAGTAGTGTTAATACCACTTTATAATGCCTTGGTAAGGCCACACTTGGAATACTGGATCCAGTTTTGGTCGCCACGATGTAAAAAAAGATGTTGAGAGTCCAGAAAGAGTGCGGAGAAGAGCAACATAGATGATTCGGGGACTGGAGGCTAAAACATATGAAGAACGGTTGCTGGAATTGGGTATGTCTAGTTAGATGAAAAGGACTAGGGGTGACATGACAGCAGTCTTCCAATATCTTGGGGTTGCCACAAAGAAGAAGGAGGTCAACCCAGTGGTGGGAATGCTTTACTCCCAGTTCTGTGGGCCTGGCTTGGTGGGCGTGGCAAGGGAAGGATGCTGTAAAATCTCCAGTCAGAGGTGATATTTCCCAGTTCTCTGAGCTACTCAAAATTTCCACTATTGGTTCTCTAGAACTGGTCAGAACCTGCTGAATTACCATCTCTGGGTCAACCTATTCTCCAAAGCACCTGAGGGCAGGACAAGAAGCAACGGATGGAAACTAATCAAGGAGAAAAGCAACCTAGAACTAAGGAGAAATTTCCTGACAGTGAGAACAATTAATCAGTTGAACAACTTACCTCCAGAAGTTATGAATGCTCCTACACTGGAAGTTTTCAAGAAGAGATTGGACCACCATTTGTTTGAAATGTTATAGGTTTCCTAAATCTCTTCCAGCTATTCTATTCTATTCTATTCTATTCTCTATTTTCTTCTCTTCTACTCTCTGTTCTCTATTCTCTTCTATTCTCTATTCTCTTCTGCTCTCTGTTCTCTTCTGCTTTCTCTTCTCTTCTCTTCTCTTCTCTTCTCTTCTCTTCTCTTCTCTTCTCTTCTCTTCCATTCCCTTCTACTACACTTCACTCCACATTCTATTCCATTAAGCTGGTTGAAGCACTTCTTCATTCCTTCCCAGGAAGGTAACTTCTTTCTGAAGTTTCTGTTGTGTCCCAGAGATAGAGGTATACCTTGACATACAACCACAACGGAGCCCAAAATTTCTGTCGCTAACCGAGACAGCTTTACGACCTTTCTTGCCACAGTTGTTAAGTGAATCGCTGCAGTTATTAAGTTAGTAACCCAGTCATTAAGTGAATCTGGCTTCCCCATTGACTTTGCTTATCGGAAGATGACAACATGTGATCACCTGATCCTGGGACGCTGCAACCATCATAAATATGAGCTGATTTCCAAGCATCTGAATTTTGATCACATGACCATGGAGATGCTACAACGGACATAAATGTAAAAAGAGATCATAATAGACTTTTTTCAATGCCATTGTAACTTTAAACAATCACTAAATGAACTGTTGTCAGTTGAAGACTTACGTGTATGGATTTTGTACACCACCTTGGTGAAGAGCTTCCACTGCACAAAATTGTCTCTATATCTCAAACTTTGATTTGGTCATTACTCCTGACCTTGATCTGATTCGCCTCAATCTTGGCTCTTAGCTTCAGGACTCCTTTTTGGAATGCAACCTGGGTGGAGGTTTAAGCTCTCACTGAACTCTGACTAAATCCTGGCTCCGTTTCAGTTCCTACTCATCAGTTTTGCTAGTGAGTTATTGGCAGTCTATGTCCTGATCTAATTACTAGCTTCGTTACACAACCCACCTTGATATCTGGCCACAGTCTTGAATCACACCGCAAGGGGAAACCACACTCAACATTGTAAGACCTTGGTCATTGTGTCCTAACTTATACTTAATAGAATAACTTCACAGACTTAGTAGGATATTAGAGCTGCCTGGAAGGGACCTTGGAGGTCTTCTAGTCCAACCCCCTGCTCAAGCAGGGGACCCTATGCCATTCCAGACAAGAGGCTCTCCAAAATCTTAAAAACTTCAAGTGATGGAGTACCTACAATTTCTGGAAGCAAGATGTTCCACTGGTTAATTGTTCTCATTGTTAGGAAATTTCAACTTAGTTCTAGGTTGCTCAACCAAAGAGAGAAAGAAGCAACCTGGAATTGAGGAGAAACTTCCTAACAGTGAGAACAGTTAACCAGTGGAATAGCTTGCCTTCAGAAATCATGGCTGCTCCATCACTGGAAGTTTTAAAGAAGCAATCAGACAGCCACTTATCTGAAATAGTATGTTCTCCTGCTTGAGCAGGGGGCTGGACTAGAAGACCTCCAAGATCCCTTCCAGCTCTATTCTATTCTATTCTATTCTATTCTATTCTATTCTATTCATTCATTCATTCCCTCCTTGATTAGTTTCCATCCATTGTTTCTTGTCTTGCTTTCTGGTGGTTTGGAGAATAGCTTGACTCCCGCTTCTTTGTGGCAGCCCCTCAAATACTGGAATACTGCTTTCACAATTTAATGAAGCCGATTTTCCTATTTTAATTCTCCCCCAAATTTTCATTGTAATTTTTGAAATAAAAGTTTCCAATTTTATTCATCTCTTGATGAAGCTGATTTTCTTATTTTAAATATTCCCTTCCCTCCGAGCAAGCTCGCCGTAAAAATGTGGAGGGAAAGATTCTTTTTTTGAAAAAATAAAACTAAATAAATCTTGTTTTTTCCAAATTTATTCAGCTCTCAGCAGCTGTTTGGCGGCTTTGGAAAGGATTTTAGGATATTAATTCCCTGATCTTCGGTGTCAAACGTAGCTTGGACCTCAGCTTTGGTGTACTCTCTGGACCCATATCCAATACTCTGGATTGCTGTGCAGCTAGAAGGCACCTGGATTAACTCTTGAAAGAAGTCAAATATTTGTCACACGGGAAATATGATGGGGATAATCACAGCTGTTAATTGATATGTTTTCCTGAATAACAGGGAGGTTCAAACAGGTGGTGAAAAATCCTCGTTTTAATTGAGTTTGCTCTTTCCATCTGATACTGAGATCAGGCGTAATGTTTCCCAGGCTGACTCACCAAGAAGTAGAATGAGGCTCAACAGTGAAAAGAAAAGAGAGTAGAGGTAAATCTTTGACTTATTGCCACAGCTTAGGCAGTTGTTAAGCAAATCGCAATTGATTTTACAACCTTTTTCTCATTGTTGTTAAATGAATCCCTGCAGTTGTTACATGGATCTTTTGGTTGTTAACCAACTCTGACCAAAGAGAGATTTGGGCCAAATGATTGGCCCAAAGTCACCCAGCTGGCTTTCATGCCTAAGGTGGGACTAGAACTCACAGTCTCCTGGTGATTGACCAGGCCATCTTTCATACCTAAATTGAGACTAGAACTCACTGCCTTCTGTCTTTACCATTAGTACCAACTGGCATTACTATGTTTTTCTTCTAATCCACCTCCCAATTACACTACATGCTTGTCTGACTTTTTTTCCCTTTGTCTGTGAAAATTCCTGCAACAAAACCTAGACATGAAGGCCCTTGCCTTCAACCTTTATTTTAAAAAAGAGGGAATTTTAGAAACCTTCTCATGTGTGGTACGTGATGCTTTTTATTTCACAGCCAGATGACCAAGGATGCAGATTTCCTCATTTTATTGCACTATTATTTCAGTTAGACTGTGCAGCCTTTTTAGTTTCCTATACTTGCATGAAATATCAGAGGAAGACCTCAGGAAGAAAGTACCAACAAAGATATTCCTTTAGAGTTTGTTTGTTTGTTTGTTTGTTTGTTTGTTTGTTTGCTTGTTTGCTTGTTTGCTTGTTTGCTTGCTTGCTTGCTTGCTTGCTTGCTTGCTTGTTGGTCTGTTGGGTAAATCTAGTCTAGTGAGAAAAGGACTGGGCATGAAATGGTAACAGTGTTCAAATATTTGAGGGGCTGTCCCAAAGAAGAGGGAGTCAATCTATTTCCCAAAGCACCTGAAGGCAGGACAAGAAGCAATGGGTGGAAATTAATCAAGGAGAGAAACAACCTAGAACTAAGGAGAAATTTCCTGGCAGTGAGAACAATTAATCAGTGGAACAGTTTGCCTCCAGAAGTCTATGGAGCTTCTCAGTCATCCAGGCCATGGTTGTCCTAAAGGTGATTCTTTCAAGAGGCAGTTGGATTTTCTGGTTTTTCTTTGAAGACCTTTTGCTTCTCATCCAAGCACTGGAGAAGTTTCTTGGATGAGAAGCGAAGCATCCTCAAAGAAAGACCAGTTGCTCCTTGAAAAAGCACCTTGGGACTTACCTCCAGAAATTGTGAATGCTCCAACGCTGGAAGTTTGTAAGAAGAGATTGGATGATAATTTGTCTGAAATGGTGTAGGGTTTCCAGCTTGAGCAAGGGATTAGACTAGAAGGGAGCTCTTCAACCTTGGCAACTTTAAGACTTGTGGACTTTGACTCCCAGCTGGCTGGGGAATTCTGGGAGTTGAAGTCCACAAGTCCTAAGGTTGCAAAGGTTGGAGATCTCTGGGCTGGAAGACTTCCAAGGTCCTTTCCAACTGTCTTAGTCTTTTAAATTGATAGCTTTCGAATTTGCAAAGTAGCCATGCTTGTGTTTTTGATGAAGTTTCACTCTATTTTTATTGCCCTTCCTCCTCCTCCTCCTCTTCTTCTCCTCCTCCTCCTCTTCTTCTCCTCCTCCTCCTCCTCCTCTCTGCTCTGCCTCATTGAGCACTGGCCTTTCATATCTGGGAGAAAGCACTTATGGGGGCAAGTGCCCGTTGAACATTTATAATGCTACCCTTGACCTGAGCTGCTTGCAAGGTTGACTGGAGGGTTCAACCAACTTCAAAGGAGCCAGAGATCTAAGGTAGAAAGTGTGGGAAACACGGGGAGGGAAGGAGCCTGGAATGGCATTCACACTTCCGGTCTGGGAGTGTATTCTTTACTTTTGGAAGGTGATGGAGGAAGTAAGTTAAAGGAAAGGCTCTGAAGAAATGGGCAACTTTATCAGTCTCAGAGAAAACATTAATACGGTGGGGTAATGAGGAAGATAGGGCATGCGGTAGCTCAATGGCTAAGATGCTGAGCTGGTTGATCAGGAAGGTCGGCAATTCAGCAGTTCGAATCCCTAGCGCTGCATAACGGAGTGAGGAAAGAAGGAAGCGCAAAAAGTGGGAAAGGAAAGAGGGGAAGGAAGAAAGGAAAGGCAGGAAGAAGGAAAAACAAAAGGAGGGAAAGGAAAGAGGGGAGGAAAGGAAAGGAGAAAGGAAAGGAAATCAGAAGTCCAGGGGGCCTTTGTGACCAACCCATTTCATCAAAATATTTGACATTGAAATGAGCAGCAGCTTCTGAATGAGGATGCCTTTCCATGAATTTGAAAAGCAGGCTCTGCTGCCCTGCAGCCTTGCCCATGGCTGACCTCTGCCCAAAGGAACCATCAAGGCAGACCTTTCGGCCAAGAGGCCTTTTCTTGCTTCCCCCCATCTCTCTCCACCACCACCCCCCCAGCTAAAATGTGCTTCCTTGGAGCCCAATCCGGAGAGCAAGAGACTGCAGGAACAGAGGGAAATCGCAGCCAGCCGAAGCGGGGGGGGGGGGGAATTNGGGGGAATTGAACGGCTGTCCATCCTCGGAGTACTTAAATGCAATCGCCGATCTAATCTTGGGCCATCTCCACCACCACCACACCTGCCCCGCCCTTCCCGGCCAGGACCGCTGGCCTTTTCTCCTCTCCATCGTGGCCCCAGCCGCTCTTTCAAGAAAGCAACGATCAATAAAAGCTCTTGCAGCTTTCAATCTCTTGCTCCCCCCACCACCACCAAGGTGGTGTTTTTGGGGGGCAGAGGGCAGAGGGGGGGGGCAAGGAGGCGAGCGGGGTTGTCATTCAGAGGCAGGAGCGNGAGGGGGGGGGCAAGGAGGCGAGCGGGGTTGTCATTCAGAGGCAGGAGCGACCAATCCCCGGCACGCTGTGCAGCCAGAATCGATCCATTGCGCTGAAGGACAAAGAGAAACCATTTATCTGTCTGGCCTCCCCAACCAGCCCAAGACAAAAGCCTTCCCCAGCTACCCCTGACAAGGCAGGGACCCGGGCTGGGGCAGGGTGGGCTTGAGGCCAAGTTCGGAGGTCAAGGGTCAAGCAGGTTGTCCACAGTGGGGAGAGAAACAGCTGCTTCTGATTAACAACATCCACCTCCCTACGAAGGGCAGGATGCAGGTATGGGTGCAAGGTGTGTGTGGCTGGGTCAAGAGGACCAATCTGTAGAAAACTCTCATTCATTTAAGTGACTTCCTTGGGTATACAGAATAATAGACTTAAAAGGGACCTTAGAGGTCTTCTAGTCCAACCCCCTGTTCAAATGCCTTAGTAAGGAATACTGTGTCCAGTTTTGGTCGCTATGATGTAAAAAATATGTTGAGACTCCAGAAAGAGGGCAGAAAAGAGCAACAAAGAGGATTAGGGGACTGGAAGCTAAAACATAAGAAGAACGGTTGCTGGAATTGCGTATATATGTCTTGTTTAATGAAGAGAAGGACTAGAGGTGACATGATAGCAGTCTTCCAATATCTGGGAGGTTGACCCAAAGACGAGGGGAACAAGCTATTTTCCAAAGCATGGGAAGGCCAGGACAAGAAGTAATGGATGGAAACTAATCAAGGAGAGAAGCTAGCTAGAACTGAGGAGAAATTTCCTGACAGTGAGAACAATTAATCATTGAAATAACTTGCCTCCAGAAATTGTAAATGGTCCAACACTGGAAGTTTTTAAGAAGAGATAGGATAATCATTTGTCTAAAATAGTATAAGGTTCCCTGCCTGAGCAGGGGTTGGACTAGAAGACCTCCAAGGTCCCTTCCAGGTCTGTTATTCTATTCTATTCTATTCTATTCTATTCTATTCTATTCTATTCTATTCTATTCTGTAAGGAACCCTATATTATTCCAGACAGATGGCTGTCCAATTTCTTCTTGAAAGCCTCCCGTGATGGAGCACCCATATGGTAGGATGGGGAGTTAGGAAAAGGAGCTAATTTGGGGGCAAGGATCTTCATGCAGGATGCAGTGCGAGTACAGATCACATTTGAGCCCAAAATTTCCATTGTTAAGCAATACAGTGGTTAAGTGAATGGTTGCAGGAACTGGGCATGGCTAGTGAAGAGAAGGACCAGGGGAGAGATGATAGCAGTCTTCCAATATTTGAGGGGCTGCCACAGGGAGGAGGAAGGGGTCAAGCTATTTTCCAAAGTGCCTGTAGGCCAGACAAGGAATAAGGGATGGAAACTAAACAAGGAGAGATTCAACCTGGAATCAGGAAAAACTTTCTGACAGTGAGAACAATCAACCAATGGAACAACTTGCCTTTTCAGAAATTGTGGGAGCTTCATCACTGGAAGCTTTGAAGAAGAGACTGGACTGCCATCTGCCAGACATGGTGTAGGATCCCCTGCTTGGACAGGGATGGTGGTGGTGATGGTGGTTGGACTAGATGACCTACAAGGTCCCTTCCAGCTCTGTTAATCTGTTAATCTGACTATCTGTGCTATCTCCTGGTGAAACACTATTAGAAGTGAAGGTTCTCCACTTTTTGAATTGTCCTCTCTCTGTCAATTATCTAAACTTACAACCCCAGCTGACATCCAGCAATAACAAGAAAAGTTTCTGGATTTAAGGAAAAAACCTCTTGAAACCCGAAACAGCAATGCTCAGACCATTAGCAACCTCATCATTTCCTTCACTCAGAAGGCATCCCAGCCTTCACACCGACTGCCAACTTCTGCACTAACTAGCTGCCATCGGTGATACTGAATTTCCCCAAGTTGGCTTGGGGAAATTGCCCCATCAGAAGTCAACTTGTCCTGTCCATCACCCCGGTCTGGATTGGCATAGTCCATGACAGGAGAGTGACAGAGACAGATTGGAGTGGTTTCTTTTTCCTACCCCCCCCCTTGTAAAGAGAGAGTGTGAGAAAGAAAAAAAAGAAAGAAAAAGAAAGGAAGGGAGGAAGGAAAGAAAGAAAGAAAGAAAGAAAGGAGGAAGGAAAGAAAGAAAGAAACAGAAAGAAAGGAGGAAGGAAGGAAGGAAAGAGAAAAGAAAGAAAGAAGAAAGAAAGAGAAAGAGGAAGGAAGGAAAGAGAGAAAGAGAGGAGAGAGAGAAAGAAAGAAAAAGAAAGAAAGAGGAAGGAAGGAAAGAAAGAAAGAAAGAAACAAAGAGAGAAAGAAAGAGAAAGAAAGAAAGAAAGAAAGAAAGAAAGAAAGAAAGAAAGAAAGAAAGAAAGAAAGAAAGAAGGAAGGAAAGAAAGAAAGAAACAGAAAGAAAGGAGGAAGGAAGGAAGGAAAGAGAAAAGAAAGAAAGAAGAAAGAAAGAGAAAGAGGAAGGAAGGAAAGAGAGAAAGAGAGGAGAGAGAGAAAGAAAGAAAAAGAAAGAAAGAGGAAGGAAGGAAAGAAAGAAAGAAAGAAAGAGAAAAAGAAAGAAAGAAAGAAAGAAAGAAAGAAAGAAAGAAAGAAAGAAAGAAAGAAAGAAAGAAAGAAAGGGCGAGCATGCAAGAGCTGGAGAAACTTTCTGCCCAGAATTCCCTGGGCTAAGCCCTATCAGTCAATCTAAGGCTAATTCATGTCAGTGCTTGTTCCCTATCTCTCCCAGTCTCCAGTGGAAGGCTGATAAAATTGAAGTGAAAATGAAGTCAGAGGCACAGGAGGATAGAGGCAACAATAGTCTATCGAAATGGATTTCTGGGCCTAATACACTGTACAGAGCACCAAGGTCTTCGGTGACCTTGCTGACGTCCTTGGGAACAGAAGAGAGGGAGGGCGAAAGAGAGAGAGAAACACAGAGAGAGAGAGACAGAAAGAGAGAGAGAAAAGAAGCACTTGATTTTATAAAAAGACATTTCAGTAAAACATTCCATTTACTATGCTGGGCCCTGAATGAGAGCCGTCCAGCTGAGATTTGTTTTGCGTCGCCTGTTTTACGTCTGAGTGCATATGTTTGATGAGAAAGCGATCTGTCTTCTATACAAAATGAAAGCTTGTTGGAATCGTAATTGTTTGGTGGCTGCGTTAGCTTGTGTGGGGATTTTGCGCTGCTGTACAATGCAGCTGAAGACAGCCTTTGAACAGGGACAGCAGATTTTGTGGCCAGGATTCCGAGTTTGACTACTGTACATCGATATTTTTATCTTCCTGATTTTTTTTTTCTTCCAAAAATGATATATTGGCAATGTTACAGGACTGGAGGGTCCCGGGTGCTCACTGAGCTTGGGTGTTTTCTTGCAGACGTTTCATCACCCAACTCGGGAACATCATCAGTGCTGGAAGGAAGAGGGGTTTGCCAGGGGTGGGATTCAAAATTCCCAGTTTCTGGACTTCCAGAACTTCCAAGAGGCCCGTTTTTTGCCCTCCCAGAGCCTCCACACAGACCCTGTACTTACCTGCATCCAAAATGGGCCATGTGGAGACTCCTGGGAGGGGTAGGGCCGGGTGGGTGAGGCCAGCCAATCGGTTCAACTCCCGATTTGGAGAACCAGATGTAAATCTAACATCTGGTTCAACTGAACTGTCCCAAACTGGCTAAATCCCACCCTTGGGGTTTGCTGTCTGTTTATATACTGCTAGACTTGAGAAGAAACCCCTCCCATACAACCACCTCTTACAATACGAAACAACACAGTATCAACAGTGGAGACCTTCAAATCTCTAGGTTCTGTCATATCACAAGACCTCAAATGGACACCTAACATCAAAAACGTCATCAAAAAAGCACAACAAAAATGTTCTTTCTGCTCCAACTCAGAAAGCTCAAACTGCCCAAGGAGCTGCTGATGCCAGTTCTACAAAGGTTATTATTGAGTCTATCATCTGCACCTCTATAACTGTCTGGTTTGGCTCTGCAACCAACAGGACAGCACAGACGCCAGAGAGTAAGTAGGGCTGGCAGAAAAAACAATGGCTACCCACCTGCCTTCCATCGAGGACCTGTATACTGCAGAGTCAAAAAGAGGGCTGTGAAAATATTCACAGACCCCTCACATCCCTGGACATAAACTATTTCAACTCCTTCCCTCAAAACAACGCTATCACAACAACTGCACACCACAACAACTAGACACAAGGACAATTTTTTTCCTGAAAGCTATCACTCTGCTAAACAAATAATTCTTTCAACACTGTTCCACTATTTACAAAAGTCTGCACTATCTATTACTATTATTCTCATCACTCCTTATCACCATGCCCTCCCACCTTGTGACTGTATGACTGTAACTGTCACTTCAATATCCTTACAATTTATATGGACTATTTCCTAGTATGACTTGATTCTTATTGTACCCTATGACTATTATTAAGTGTTGTACCTGATGATTCTTGACTCTGATGAATGTATCTTTTCTTTTATGTATACAGAGAGCATATGCACCAAGACAAATTCTTGTGTGGTCCAATCACACTGGCGCAATAAAGAATTCTGTTCTGTTCTATTCTATTCTATTCTATTCTATTCTATTCTATTCTATTCTCTATTTCAATTCTCTAATTCTATTCTATTGTATTCTATTCTATTCCATAAAATACATTTTTTCTGAACGCCATCATTCTGCTGAACAAATAATTCCCTCAAAACAACATTTTACAAAGCCTGTACTACTATTATTATTAATCTTCCCAATCCTACATGTTCACTCCATCCCCTCCCACTTGTGACTGTATGACTTTTAACTTTTCTTTTGTGTACACTGAGAGCATATGCACCAAAGACCAATTCCTTTGTGTGTCCAATCACACTTGGCCAATAAAGATTTCTATTTCTTATCTACTCTACTCTACCTACTCTACTCTACTCTACTCTACTCTACTCTACTCTACTCTACTCTACTCTACTCTACTCTACTTTGCTCTACTCTATTCTGGTGGCTTGCCCTGTCAGTGTTGATGGGAATGTTCTTGGGGGATCCTTGATTAGACTGTTTTTTGTTGTTTGTTTGTCTGGGTTGGAAGTTCCTTGATTGGGGGCATTGTTTATTGCTTGACTATTAGTCTGTTGTTAATCTGGTTAGAATGCAGTACTACAGGGCTAACTCACTGCTCACTCCAGGAATTCGATTCTGAAGGCCTCAAAGTTGACTCAGCCTTCTGTCCTTCCAAGGTCCATAAAATAAGGACCCAGATAGTTGGGGGCAATAGGCTGACTCTGTAAACTGCTTAGACAAGGCTGTAAAGCACTGTGAAATGGTATATTAGTCTCAGTGCTATTGCTATTGTTGATTGCTGGCGAGCAGATTTTTGGTCTTCACAGAATAATAGAATTGGAAGGGACCTTGGAGGTCTTCTAGTCCAATCCACTGTTCAGGCAAGAAATCCTAAAGCCGTGATAGCAAACCTATGGCATGCATGCCAGAAGTGGCATGCAGAGCCATTTCTTCCAGCATGGGAGCCCTCATCCTGAACAGAGCCATTGCACATGCGCACGCGCTTCCCAACAGCCAGCTGATTGTCGGGTATCTGAAACGCATGCGCGGGGGCAGGGGCACGGGGGTGTCATGCATGCATGCACAGAAGTGCAAAGTGCATGGGGGGGTGTTCCACGTGCATGTGCAGGTGGGCGGGGTGGGTCATGTGTGCATTGCATTCTGGGTGCACTTTCGGCATGCAGCAATGAAAAGGTTAGCCATCACTGTCCTGTACCATTTCAGACAAATTGTCATCCAATCTCTTCTTAAAAGTGTCCAGTGTTGGAACATTCGTAACTTCTGGAGAGAAGTCATTCCACTGATAAGTTGTTCTTGGGGTCAGGAAATTTCTCCTTAGTTCCAGGTTGCTTCTCCCCTTGATTAATTTCCATCTGCTGCTTCTTGTCCTGCCTTCAGGTGCATTGGAGAATAGCTTGACTCCTTCTTTGTGGCAGCCCCTGAGATATTGGAAGACTGTTATCATGTCTCCCCATGTCTTTCTTTTCATTAAACGAGACAAACCCAATTCCAGCAACTGTTCTTCATATGTTTTATTCCACAGTCCCCTCATCACCTTGGTTGTTCTTCTCTACACTCTTTTTAAAGTCCCAACATCTTTTTTCTGTCATGGTGACCAGAACTGGATGTAGTGGTCCCACCAGTGCAGTATAAAGCAGTGCAGGTAGTCCTCAACTTACGACCACAATTGAACCCAAAATTTACAACATGTTGCTAAGTGAGAAATTTGCTGAGCGAGTTTTGCCCCATTTTATAACTTTTCTCACCGCATTTGTTGAGCAGATCATGGCAGTTCTTAAATTAGTAACACAGTTGTTAAGTGAATCTGGTTTCCCTCACTGACCTTGCTTACCAGAAGGGGATCACATGACCCCGGGATGCTTCAACTGTCATAAATGTGAGCTAGTTGTCAAACGTCTGAATGTAAGCCCGGTCCCACTGCACTTACGGATGCAAAGAGGATGTAAAACGTTAAAAAAAGCTTGCAAGCTTGCATCCAGTTGGAAAACGCTATGCTCGTACTTGTGTACCTCACTGGCATACGTGGTTTTCATACGCTCTAGGCTTGAGCGCATCCGTCCAGTTCTTGAGATTTCAATCTTGCGGCAGAGAAGTTTTGAGCTTGCACAAAACTTATGTGAAGTAGATGAATTTTCCGCCGCGTACGATGTTACATGGCCGTGAGCATATATGGGCAACATTATACGTTCTATGTCTTGTCATCATATCCGTTAACGTCCCTGTATTCACTCTCTGCCATGCCTCTGGCATTCCCCGTCAACTGTCACATTCTGCTGCGCTGTCCACAAAGTGGAAAGAGGGAGGAAAGCGAAAAGGTAGCATCGGAACGTTCCTACACAGCGTTAGTAGCAACGGGAAATAGAAAGGAATGTAAGCGTGATCGCTCTCGGTATAATAAAGAATTAAAAACGCGACAAAACGTTTGTCATCTGGGTATGTATCTCGTATATTTTAGGAAATTCTGGAGTATGTCTAGAGTATGTAGAAGTGACACGCTAGCGGACTACGCAATATTTCCTATAAAAAGGGGGAGAAAATCATCTGGATCTCAGTATGAGTCCAGCATGGCCATGGGGTGTAGCTAGACTCTTCACCCTTGCCATTCTTGTCTTCAACAATCATCAAAAGTTGTTTCTTCCACCACATGGAATGATCGTAACATCTACCTGTCCCGTAATGATAGCTTACGCTCATTCCATCAACGCAAGACCAAGACTGTTTCCAAGTTTTTACACAGAAGAGAGAAGGAGCGTTGCCCACAGACTACCTTATCTATCCTCACAAGCATGCCAAAGGGCTTTAAATCTTTTTTCAAAAGTTTTTCACCAACACTTTATAATAGTAAATAAATGAGAATCCAACGTGTCTTAAAGGCAAAAGATAACCTTTATTACTGTCCTTAGGTTAAACTTTTATGACTTTATTAAAAAAAGCAAAATTGAACCAAGTAAAGTTTCTTAAGCAAAGATAAACTTATACAAGTAAACAACTCAGTGCTGCTGACACTATTTTCAGTCACTCTGAGTCATGTCCATGGTCTCAGCTGTTTAAGCAGGCCAGGGACTGTGGAGGTGGCTGGTTGGCTTGTAGTTGCTGGTCTGAGGCCAGCCATTGCGGGTCGTTTGGCCTCCCTGAGGGTACAACAGGGGATGGGTGTGTTATAAGGAAAGTTTCCGAGAGGCTGACTCAAGTCCCATGAGGTTGGAGAGGCCCCTCATCAAGACTTGAAGATGGAGGCCTCAATACTGATGAAGAGATTGTCCCGTTTGACGGGTCTTGGCTGTGGGGTGGAGGAAGGAGGAGTTGCCAAGTGGGGCTGTCTGGTCTGCACTGCTGGGTGATTGGAGTGGCTCGTACCTTTGGCATGCGATGAACCTGGGGCCTGGACTGGGAAGGTTCTGTTTTTGCTGTGGGGAAGTCCTGGTAAGTCATAGCATTGGTAGGTGAGGGGATGTTGAAAGCCCGTGGAAAGGCTGTGAACATCTCCTGGGGTTGGAGAGGCGAGTACCTGGACTGGGTTGGAGCCAGGTTTCAAGCTGGGCCTTGAGGGTTTGTGCAGAAGTGCTGTGATTTTCTGGCTGTCCATCACCTGGTCACTGGGCCATGGACAATCCCTCCGGGCTGGTCTCACGTAGGTTGATGGAACGGTGCGCCGGCCGCGAGGATGCTCGTCCAAGTCGACAAGCCTGAACGAGAGAAGTTCTGTGCTGGTCGCTTGCATTGTGGTCCCTGATGCTCCCAACAGCACAATCCTGTGGTCACTTGGCGCCTCTCCAGTTCTGCCTCTCTGCCTGGCAATCCCGTCTGGAGGCTGCGGAGGGTGGGGGTGGGGGTGGGTGGCCTCTTTGGTGCTGCTGCTTCTTCCTCCATTTGTGACATCAGGGCGACATCCCCAATGGGATCATCCGCAAGTCTGCTGGCAGGGGAGTTTCAGTGCTGTCAGGGCGGTCTCTGGCCGTGGGGCCCCTGTGAAACGCCTGCCCAGACAGGGCGTAGCTGGCTGCTGTGCTGGAGAGAGGACTGGCTTGTCTGTGGGCTGTCCTGAGGAGAGGGGTGTCAGAGGGGCCTGCTCTTTGGTGGCAGATCTCACCCCCAGGAAACTGCACTTGGCCATAGACATACATCTCCCAGTCAGTGAGGCTTAGACAGCGGCCCTGGCCGGATTTCTTGAGGTGTCAAGCTTGCCTATATCAGGTGTGGGGCATGTGGCTTCCACCATCCGGCATGAGTTACTTCTGGCAGTGTACCCCCAGGTCTCTGCCTTGTCCCTGCTTCTCAAGCTGCCTGCTTCTGTCTGGTGTTCGCAATACAGTCTGTGGCCTCTTTCCCCCACAGGCTACTTTCGTTCTCCTCAGCCATTCTCAGCATCTCATCCTCGATGCTCCTGGAAACGGTGTTAACTGTTTCCTGGTCTCCCTTGTCTGCTTCCCTTGCGCTCTCTCCCTCTGGCAGGGGCCTTCCAGCCAGGGCTGCCTTGCAGGGGCCTTGTGAGCAGGCAGGGCCTTCAGCAGCACGTCTTTGAGGTGCCTTTGGGGCTGGTCCAACCACAACTCGCAGCAGCTAGCAAGCAGGCAGCAGGAGAGGTTCAGAAGTCAGTGCCAGGAGGTAGGCATGCTGGTTCTGTCCTTTCTGGCTGGAACGAGTTAGGCACGGGCTTCCTCTTCTTGGCCTGACTGTGACGAGAGCCGTGGTGTGTTTCCTGTTATGATGTATGTGGCAGCACGATCTTCCCCATGCATGCTGACTGCGCGCGTGTCTGCAACGCTTTTATTTCCACAGGAGCTGGACGCAATTCATACTCCCGCGCATGCGCGTGAACACTTTTTGCATCCGATATTACATCCGCAGCAGCATCACCCTTTGTTTCCTATAGGCATCCATGATGCAATCTGCTTCATCGCTAGCGATACCGCCCCTTCTGCTATGCGTCCGTTCGAAATTGTCCGCCCGGAACCCCTTTGGGGTGTCCATCCCGCTTCCATCCGCCGCTTTCATCCGCTAGGCTTCCTATGAACATCCGTTTAACATCCCCACTACAATACTACCCATGTCCGTTCTTTTCCCGTTCCTGCTTTAGCAAATTTTCTCCACTTTTTGAGTGGATTACAACGGATGGAGGCCACCAAATTTTGCTCGTCTGCTGTGTCCTTTATGCATACGTTTTGCGTCCGTTGGCCAGTGGGACCTAGCCTTAAATCACGTGACCATGGGGATGCTGCAACGATCATTAAGTGTGAAAAATGGTCATAAGTCACTTTTTTCAGTGCCGTTATAACTTCAAACAGTCTTTAACTGAACTGTTTTAAGTTGAGGACTAGCTGCACTATCACTTCAGATGATCTTGAAACTATCTCTCTGTTGATCCATCCTAGGACTGCAGCTGTTGGGTTTTCCTCTAATTGTTCCAGCAAGTCCCTGTTCTTCACATTTCCTTTCGTTGGAACTTTTATGATCTACTGTATTTGACTTGTCCATTTTTCAGTGCCTTATAAATTTTCCTTTTATCCTCCATTCACACTCTAAACTGCTTACACCACGTTTTTGTTGTAATAGAAATAATCAGTGCATGTATAATCAATAAATATAGATGTTATGGTAATCTTGATCAATGAACAACTGTGACTAAAAGAATTAGATTAAGCCAAATCACTATTCATACAGTCAACAGGATGTATAGAGTCCTCCCTCGTATGGTACAGTATTTCTGTAATTTAATTTTCTTTTCTTTTTTTGTCATTGCTGTCCTATTTTCTGTCACCGTAAAATATTTGAAGTAGTTTGGACCATCCTGGTATTGTCATATGGGGCAGAAAATCTTGTGTTAGAAACTTTGTAGATCTTTAAAATATGTAAACCTATGAAATCAGAAACCTATTCCAATTACTGTTGTATTTTAATGTATTCCATTTTAATGTATTCTATTTTGTTCTTCTATTCCAGTTCTATATTCCTATTCTATTCTATTCTATTCTATTCTGTTCTGTTCTGTGCTTTGCTGTGCTGTGCTGTGCTATGCTATCCTATTCCTATTCCTATTCCTATTCCTATTCCTATTCCTATTCCTATTCCTATTCTCAATAAAGATTCTATTCTATTCTGGTTAGAATGCATTACTGCATGCTAATTCAGCTCAATGCTGGGAGTTTGATCCTCACTAGTTCAAAATTGACTCAACCTTCCGTCCTTGCGAGATCAGTAAAATGAGACCCAAATTGTTGGGGNTCTATTCTATTCTATTCTCAATAAAGATCTCTATTCTACTCCACCACCCCATTCCATTCCTTTCTGTGGTGGTGCAGTGGTTCAACTGCAGGACCGCAGGCTAATTTTTGCTGACTGCCAGGAGTTTGATTCTCACTAGTTCAAGGTTGACTCAGTCTTCCATCCTGCATTAGGATGAAACTTCTTCAAGGAAAAAAACAAAGTTCAGTGCCATTTGAAGGGGGGGAAAGCTCCTTTGAGACAACCATGACTTGGATGAGTGAGAATCTCCTCAGACAAACAGACCGTTCCCCCAAACATTTTTCTCACTTGAGCTGCTGTTTTCTGTTGACCCTCAAAATGAGGGTTTCAGTCATTGATTTTGTAGTCAAAAAATCATGCCGTACTTTTATATGTGTGGCCCTGTGAAGATTTTGGAGAAATGGGAGCTTTTTTCTTCCCCCATAATCCTTGAAACATGAAAACCATTTGAAGAAAAAGTATGAAATGTCGGTCTGAAGCACCCAAAAGAAAGAGCAAAAAAAGTGAGGAGAGAGAATGCAAGTTGTTTTAATTTTTTTTTGAGGGGGGGTGTTTTAACGCATGGGAATGAAGCTGATATTGAAAGTGAGTAAATTTTAATGAAATGGCACAAAAATGACATCATTTACTCAGAAATCATTAATTTGTCAGCATTAATATTTCAGCTACAACACTGCCTGTCATTTTCTGCCAGCCGTGACTGATAAATCTATAAAAGTGTGCTGCTAATTTACTGAATATTTATGTGCTATGTCATTTGCAGGAGAGGTTTTGAAATTTATTTCACTCGGCATTCAGTCAGAGAACATTTCCCTGCAGAACCTCGAAATGAACAAGAGATGGGGTGGTGGGTGCAATTTCAAGAAATTGCTCTGTAAAAAATCAAACAGAAGGGGGAGGAAGAAGAGGAGAAAAGGGGTGAAGAAGAAGGAATGGAAGAAGAAGAGGAGGAAAAGGAGGGGGAGGTAAGGAAGGAAAAAGAGGAAGAAGAGGAAAGTTGAAGAGAGAGAAAGAGAGGAAGGGGTAGGATGAAGAAGAGAAAAAGGAGAGGTGATGAAGGAGAAGAAGAAAAGGGGGTGAAGAAGGAGAGGAAGTGGGAAGGAAGAAGAGGAGGAGGAAAAAGAAGAGGGAGGAGGAAGAGAAGAAGAGAAAGAGGGAGGAGAAGAGAAGAAGAAGAAGAAGAAGAAGAAGAAGAAGAAGAAGAAGAGAGAAGAAGAAGAAGAAGAAGAAGAAGAAGAAGAAAAGAAGAAGAAGAAGAAGAAGAGGAGGAGGGAGGAGGAGGAGGAGGAGAAGAGGAAAGGAGTGGTGGTGAAGAAAGTGAAGGAGAGAAAGAAGAGAAGGGAGGAAGAAGAAGAGGAAGGAAGGTGAAGAAGAAATGAAAGGGAGGAGGAGGAAGACAATGATGATAATGACAATCAGGACAATCAGAAACTTTTATTCACACTGTGACAGGAACTTGATGGTTAAGGATGTCTCACATAGTAACAGAAATTTTATCAGAAGGTCGCAAAAGGTTATCACGTGTCCCCGCAGACCAGTTGCCAAGCATCTGAATTTTGATTGCATGACAGTGGGGATCCTGCAACGGTCGTAAGTGTGAAAAATGATTTTCAGTGC
Source organism: Laticauda laticaudata (assembly GCA_004320025.1). Classification (NCBI taxonomy): domain Eukaryota; kingdom Metazoa; phylum Chordata; class Lepidosauria; order Squamata; family Elapidae; genus Laticauda; species Laticauda laticaudata. The sequence continues at coordinate 36,995 of BHFT01037073.1, forward strand.
TGTTGTAATTTCGAATACTCACTCAATGAATGGTTGTAAGTTGAGGACTACCTATAGTCATTGACTGGCTTATCTGACAAGGCTGATAGTATCCCACACCTGTGTCTAAACGATTATGAAACTGCAAAGATTTGAGTCACCTGTTGCAAATGATAGAACAAGGTGAGTTGATCAAGGAGAGATTCAACCTAGAAATAAGGAGAAACTTTCTGGCAGAGAGAACAATCAACCCATGAAGTTGCCTTTGGAAGTTGTGGGAGCTTTATCCCTGGAGGCTTTCAAGAAGAGACTGGACTACCATCTGTCAAAAATGGTGTAGGGCCATGATGGTGAACCTATGGCACATGTGCCGCAGGTGACATGCAGAGCCATTTGTGCCGGCAGGCAAGCCACGGGTAAATTTACTTCACTGCACACCTCACAGCTGATTTTCAGCTGGTTTGAGGCCTTTTTCAGCTTCCCAGAGGCTTGAAAAAAGTCTCTGCAGGCTTTGCAGGCCAAATATAGGCCCGTTTCATCACTTCCTGTAATACCGTGTAATAGTGATTAAACAGGCCTATTACTCGGCCTGCAGAGGCTTTTTTCAAGCCTCTGGGAGGCCGAAAAAGGCCTCAAATCAGCCAAAAATCAGCTACGAGGTGCAGTGCAAGTAATGGGGCAACGGCAGGGGGGATTGCACGCGCATGCGCTGGGGGCATGGGGGGGCGCATTGCCTTCTGGGTGCTGGCATGCAAGCCCAAAAAGGTTANAACTTTAAGACCTGTGGATTTCAACTCCCAGAATTCCTCAGCCAGCAAAGCTGGCTGAGGAATTCTGGGAGTTGAAGTCCACAGGTCTTAAAGTTGCCGAGGTTGGAGACCTCTGGTTAGATGAAAAGCCCTTCCAACTCTGTTATTCTGTTAATCTGTATAGATCAAGGATACTAGGACTCTGTTAAGAGAAATTCCAACCCACTTTAGGACCAATTCAGTAGTGAGCTGCCACCATCATCTCGTACTATTTTTAAAAAATCCTTTTTGGGGAAGCCCCTTCTCCCCTTTTAATCTTTCTAATCCAGCTACATCTCTCATGTTTCCAGTGCATTGCTAAAGGTTTATTTCCGTTTTATAAAAAAAAATCCCATGTTTTGTTGATAGGCAATGGATACAGGTAGTCCTCAATGTACAACCAGTAATTTGACATTATGACGGACCTACCTGGGGGATACTTAAGGACCCAATGTTCTGACAGTCTGCCTCCCCCCTGCAGAGTCATGTGACTAAACTTCCACTGCTCATCAGCATGGCTTCATTTACACCCATTTGTAGCATCCCACAGTCAGGTGACCACAGCGCCAACTGTTTTGCTTAACAACCGCCATGTTCACTTAACGACTATGCCACAAAAAGAGTTATCACCAACCGGATTTATGATCAGCACTACTTATGACCATAATCGGCAAGCTCCATTATGGTTGCAATTCAAGGACTATCAGTATTCTCTCTACTTTCCAAGGTATCTTTTCCAAATACCTCCCAACCAATCAGGGAACTAGACACTGAAATGCAATGAAGTCACCCTGTGATCTAAGCAATCAACTTTCAACAACTAGTGAGTCAAAAACTCTTGGAACTATTTGATATTCCCAGGACTATTTTGTTTTCCTCTGATATTGGAAAATGCCAGGTCGCTCTCTCAAAATATATTATATTCTTTTTTTCATGGCATGGAAGACAGGAAAGTGGAAAAGATGAAAGAAAAAGAAAGAGAGGGAGAGAGAGAAAGAGAAAGAAAGAAAGAAAGAAAGAAAGAAAGAAAGAAAGAAAGAAAGAAAGAAAGAAAGGTAATGTATGCATGATTCATGCTCCAAAGTGGAGTGGAGATGCGTTCCCTGAAAAATACCTTAATATTGATGAGGCTTTTGTGCAGTCATATATGACCCCTGACTCTTAAAGGCAAAATCAAATATCATTTAATTATTTTCCTAAAAGATGCTGTTGGATTTTAATATGGGTGCGATGAATATTTAATATTCAGAGCACAGTTTACATAATTCCAATAGACTGTCAAGCAGCCCAGCTGATCTTCTTACAAAGATCATTATCATATTCAAGGCAGGAGAGAGAAATGACATGCTTTCCCCCCTCAATATTGTGGAATAAGGCCATTAAAGAGAGCCAATTGAGGAGTGGACCAAGAATAAGATGTCCCAGATTCTAGTATATGCTTAACCACAGAGGTGGTGGGGGAATCTGGGCCAAGTGTGCATTCCTAGCCCAACCTATCTCACGGGGTTGTTGTGATGGTGTTGTGATGGTCCTTTCAGTCCTGGAAGGAAAAGTTGCAAATACTGTAGGTTTAAAAAATAGAAACAAACCACATAAAATGTTTGAGTTAATTTCCAAGTGTTGGATGGCTGCCATTTTCTTTTCCAGTCTTCCCCTTACAATCACAACAGAGCCCCAGATTTCCATGGCTAAACAGGACAGTTGTTTTGCCCCAGTTTAAGAGTTTTCTGGCCACAGTTGTTAAGTGAGTCGCCACAGTTAAATGAGTAACACAGTTGTTAAGTGAATCTGGCATGTTGACTTTGCTCCTCAGAAGGTTTCGCAAGAGGGGATCACGTGGCCCAGGGACATGGCAACCATCATAAATATGAGTCAGTTACCCAGTATCTGAATTTTGATCATGCTGCAAAAGTCGTAACTGTGAAAAATAGTCATAAGTCTTTTTTTTCCCCCAGTGCTGAGGCAATTTCTAATGTCACTAAACTAATGGTTGTAAGTTGAGGATTGCCCGCATGGCAAACAAACAAGCAAACAAACAAACAAATAAATAAATAATACAGGAAGTTCTTACAACAGTTCACTTAGTGACTGTTCAAAGTTACAACGGCACTGAAAAAAGTAATTCACGACCATTTGTCACACTGATGACCTTTGTATCATCCCCGTGATCACATGATCAAAATTTGGATGCTTGGCCACTGGTTTGTACTTATGACCATTGCAGCATCCCAGGGTCATGCAATCACTTTTTGAGAAGCAAAATCAGTGGGGAAGCTAGATTCACTTAACGACCGGGTTACTAACTTATCAACTGCAATGATTCACTTAACTGTGGCAGGAAATGTCACAAATGAGGCAAAACTCACTGAGCAAATGTTTCATTTAACAGCACAAATGCTGGGCTCAGTTGCGGTCTTAAGTTGAGGACCGTCTCTAAATGAATGAATGAAAATGAATGAATGAATGAATGAATTGGCCATAAAAGCAGAAAAGTTGCTGAATACCTTTCATGTGGTCTCTTGACTGAGGGAATGTGGCTGTTGGAAATTTGAAACCTGGTTATAAGTAGGCCCAGGAAAGTCCATCGTAATTTCGAATGGTCACTACGCAATCTGTCATAAGTCAAGGACTAGCTGTATACTTGTCCTTTATTAATTGTACCAGAACAGAAAAATCTAAGCATGCTCCATGGTGATCAGAGATAATGAAGCATATTGAAGAGACTTTGGGCACTATACAATATTTGTAGTATCCTGTAGCCATGTGACTACGATGGTTTCTTCTACCATGTTTATGGGTTTTCCAGTTGAAATCTAGCAAAGGGAGATCCTTATGTGGATAAATTATAACAGAATGGCAACATAACAGAATTACAGAATAACAGAGTTGCAAGGGACCTTGGAGGTCTTCTAGTCTAACCCCCAGATTAGGCAGGAAACCCTACGCCATTTCAGGCAAATGGCTGTCCAATCTCTTCTTAAAAACCTCCGGGTGTTGGAGCACCCACAAATTGAAGGCAATTTGTTCCACTAATGAATTGTTCTCACTGTCAGGAAATTTCTCCTTATTTCTAGGTTGAATCTCTCCTTGATTAGTTTCCACCCATTGCTTATCTTGCCTTGAGGTACTTTGGAAAATAAGTTGACTCCCTCCTCTTTCTGGCAGCCCCTGAGATATTGGAAGACTGCTATCATGTCTAATCCTTCTTTTCATCAGACTAGACATACCCAGTTCTAGCAACCGTTCTTTATATATTTTTCAGCCTCCAGTCTCCTAATCATCTTTGTTGCTCTTCTTCTCTGCACTCTTTCTAGAGTCTCAACATCTTTTTTTTATATCTGTGGCAACCAAATCTGGATGCAAATTTCCAACTGTGGTCCACTGCATTATGAAATTTGGAAAACAACACTAGAATCTGTAAAGTTCTTGTTCGTCCTGAAAGAATTATGTTATTCCTGTCACTCAGATTTATCCGGTTTGATTATGTTCCTGCTTTTTTTTAAAAAAAAGCACGAGTCAGAGAGAGAGAGAGAGAGATAAACTAACATCAATCCACAGGAGAGAAATCCGAGGCCTTTCTATTTAAATGGGTTAATCATTAGTTAGCAAAATTATCTCTTGGAATGTTAATTGGTCCAGTCAAGAGGAACATTCATTATGGTTTATTTGATCAATATTAGTTCCATCCTCCTCCTGTTCCTTGCTTTCGCTGTCATATGGATAGAAGAATGAATTTGAATATTTTAAGGAGCTGACAGTTTTGGAAAGCCGTTATTTTGCAGAAATAACATTTTATGTCTCCAGAAATTATGCTCCAGCGGTGAAAATCAACTAAATCTTGGAAAAAAAATCCCCTATAGATTGAGATTGCATTTACACGACAAGTTTAATCTAATCGCAGACAGTCCTCGCTTAATGACCGGTTGCTTAGCAACTGTACAAAGTTAAGACAGATGCTGAAAAAAGTTAGGAGGACCCAGATGCAAAGTTCTGATGTTTGGATCTCCTCTCACCTTTGTGGTCACATGACACTGGAATTATCCATGATTTATAATATCTTTTGCCATAAACTAGCAATTATTATTTGTTTATTTATTTATTCATTATCTCATCCTGATTATTTTTATAAACAACTCAAGGCATTGAACATATCCAGCATTTCTTCTTCCTCTTATTTTTTCCACAACAAAAACTTTATGAGATTGGTTGGGCTAAAGCAGGACTAGAGCTCTCCATTTCTTGATGTTTGGCCCAAAATCACGCAGCAGGCTTTCATGCCTAAAGTGGGACTAGAACTCACTATCTATCAAGGTCACAAGGTCACATAGTGTAATAAGATTGGGACTGGGTTAGGCACTTCTGTCCTCACTGTGAGTTGTGTTAGGGGAAGGGTGCATGAAAGGAGGCTCAGCCAATCTCATTGTACACATGTTCTACTCTGACAGTAAAGGTAATAATAACAATCTCACTATGGTCATAAGTCACTTTTTTCACTGCTGATTGTATGATTGAATATTAAATATGATTGAATGATTGAAAGTCAAGGATTATCTGGACCTTGAATACCATCAATAATTTAGCAGAGTGTAAAAATCTACATTCTTCTGCATTTTAAACAAATGGGCTTTCATTTGGCTATTGCTGTTATATGTACGCTGATGATGTATACACTGATGTGATATGCACACTGAGAGTTTATGCACCGAAGACAAGTTCCTTATGTGTCCAATCACACTTGGCCAATAAAGAATTCTGTCCTGTCCTATCCTATCCTATCCTATCCTATCCTATCCTATCCTATCCTATTCTTTATTTCATTCCATATTTTCTATTCCATTCCATCCCACCCCATTCTATTCTGTTGCTATTTTGACAAATGTTTCCCTGCCTAAACACCTTCCATCTTTCCTTTAAATACACAGGAGTACACACACACACACACACACACACATACACAGAGAGACACACGTCACTCAGCAGAAGGAGGATTCCTGAGGTTAATGCCACCTTTGCAAAGCAAAATAATTTTTTTTGAAAGCCCTTTGTTTTGTTTGTCAGGTTGTTCAATAAATTTATTCCACAATTTGTCAAAGATCATGCTGTGCCTATCCCCTCCCTCCCTCCCCTCCTCTCTTTCTTTCTTTCTTTTCTTTTTTTTAAAAAGAGGGTTTCACGACATCCCTGGGCTTCTGCAGATAAATATTTTCAGTTCAGGCCAAGTGGCCTCCTTCACATCCCCACCCACTGCATAAGGCTCTGAATATTCCTATTGTGCCATTACTAATTAGGAAGCCTCTCAATTTGGCAGCTGCAAGGGAGAAGGAGAAGGCGCGGGAGAGGAGGAAGAGAAGGCAGCATTAAGCATATGGTGTAATATCCTATTAATGAACGTTCTAAATTCAAAAAGGAGGTCAGCTGTTACATTCCATCTTTCCTTCCGACTTTCAGCCAGAAGGGGGGAAAAATGGAGAAGACCAAGTCCCTTCAGGGCCTCTCTAGATTAGAGCTTTGCCTGGAGGAAAAAATACATGGGACGAACGGTTGCAAGGATTGGGTATGGCTAGAATAGAATAGAATAGAATAGAATAGAATAGAATAGAATAGAATAGAATTCATTATTGACCAGGTGTGATTGGACACACAAGGAATTTGTCTTTGGTGCATATTCTCTCAATGTATATAAAGGGAAAAATACATTCATCAAGAATCATAAGTTACAACACTTATGAAGTCATAGGTTACTAAATAAGCAATCAACTCATACTAAGAAACAAATAAAACAATATAAATTGTAAAGATACAAGCAACACAGTTATATTCATAAATAGGAAGAGATAGGTACTAGGAAGGATGAGAAGGATAATAGGAATACAGTCTTAGTAAATAAGTTGAAAGTGTTGTGGGAATTAGTTATTAAACAGAATGATGGCCTTCGGGAAAAAACTGTCCTTGTGTCTAGTTGTTCTAGTGTGCAGTGCCCAAATGTTCAACCATAGAAGCTAATTTGATGTTGACTTGACAATGTCTCAGCAGAATCTCTATCAGAAGATTGCAGTTAAAGAGGAAAATGAAATACTATGTATTCTATCTGGTCCTTGGTGATTTCTGAGCTTGGTTGCTTTCTTGCAGACATTTCATTACCCAACTAGGTAATATCATCAGTGCCTGAAGGGAATGGGGTTTTGCTGTCTGTTTTTATACAATAGCCTGCCCTGTCAGTTAGTGGGAAAGCAGATTTCTTTTTGGTAATTCTTTGATTAGAGACTGTTGTTTACAGTTTGATTTCCTGTCTGAATTGGTAGTTCCTTGACTGGGGTATTGTTTACTACTTGATTGTTAGTCTAGTAGTGTTAATCTTGATGTGAATCTCAGCTTAAGGCCCGGTCCCACTCCACTTACGGATGCAAAGAGGATGTAAACTGGTCCACTGGCCAACGGATACAAAATATATGCGTAAAGGACACAGAGGATGGGCAAAATTTTGGGGGTGGCTCCATCCATTGTCATCTGCTCCAAAAAGTGGTGAAAATTTGCATAACAGAACGGAAAAGAACGGACGTGGGTAGTATGTAGCGAGGATGTTAAACGGATGTTCATAGGAAGCCTAGCGGATGACAGCGGATTGGAAGCAGATGACACATCCGAAGGGATTCTGGGGGAGAAATTTCAAAGGCGGACGCGTAGCGGAAGGGGTGGATGCATAGCAGAAGAAGCGGATACATCACGGATGCCTATAGGAAACAAAGGGGATGCCGCGCAGATGTATATCGGCACGCGAACGCGTTCACTGCGCTTGCAGGGAGTATGAATTGCATCAGCTCCGCGGATATAAAAGGATGCAGTACGCACACAGTCAGCATACAGGGGAAAGACATGCTGCCACATACATCTAGCAGGAACACCATGGTTCCTCAGTCAGGCAAGAAGAGGAAGCCTGTGCCTACTCGTTCAAGCCCTGGCAAGAAGGCCAGAACAGCATCCCACCCCCGGGCACTGACTCTGAAGCTGCTGCTGCTGCTGTGGTGGACCAGCCCAAAGCCCCCAAGCCCCTCAAAGCACTGCTGCTGAAGGCCCTGCGCTCATGCCCCTGAGGCCCTGCTGCTCAAGCCCCTGAAGACCCTGCTGAAGCCCTGCCAGAGGGAGGAAGAGGCAAGGGAAGCAGAAGGGAGAGAGAAACAGTACACCGTTTCTGAGGAGCAAAAGGAAGAGGTGCTGGAATGTCTGAGGAGAAGCGAGTACCTCTGGAGAAAGGGCCACAGACTCTATGCGGGACAGCAAGAAAGAAGCAGGCAGCTTGGAGAGACAAGGCAGAGAGCCTGGGGTACACTGCAGAAGTACTCCTGGGATGGTGAAAGCACAGGCCAACACCTGGCTATGGCAAGCTACACCTCAAGAAATCTGGGCAGCCCGCTGTCAAGCTCACTGACTGGGAGATATACGTCATGGCCAAGTTGTAGTTTCCTGGAGGGTGAGATCTGCCACCGAGGAGCAGCCCCTCTGAGACCCCTCTCCTCAGACAGCCCACAGACAGCCAGTCCTCTTCAGCCAGCAACCAGCTACCCTGTCCAGGCAGGTGTCTTCAGAGGGCCCCACGCAGAGACCCCCCCCCGACAGCTGCACTCCCCATGCCGGCAGACTTGGAGGTCTTGTGGAGGATGACGCCCTGCTGTCACAAATGGAGGAAGAAAGCAGCAGCCACCAGAGGCCAACCCACCCCCACCCCCACCCCCACTCCAGAGGATGCAGGCAGAGAGGCAGACTTTGGAGGGCCAGGACCACAGTGGTGCTGTTGGAGATCAGGGCAACAATGAAGACCAGCCACAGAACTTCTCTCTCAGCTGGTCCACTTGGACAGAGCATCCTCGGCTGGAACACCTTCATCACATATGTGAGCCAGACCCTGAGGGACCTGCGAGGCCAGTACCAAGTGATGAAGCAGAAGATCACAGCACTTCTGCACAACCCTCAAGGCCGCAGCTGAACCTGCTCACTACCCAGTCCAGGTCCGCTTCTCCACCCCGCAGCGATGTCACAGAGCCTTCCACGGCTTTCAACATCCCTCACCTACCAAGCGCTACAACTACTAGGACTTACCACAGCAAAAGCAGACCTTCCAGTCCAGGCCCAGGTTCATGCCACAGATGGCCACTCCTCACCCCAGCTGCAGACCAGACAGCCCCACTACACTCCTCCTTCCTCCACCCCACAGCGCAAAGCCCATCAACAGACAATCTGTCATCAGTATTGAGCCTGACATCTCAAGTCCTTGATGAAGGGCCTCTCAACCTCACGGACTGAGTCAGCTCTCGGATAGCTTCCTGAACACACCATCCCTGTTGTACCCTCGGGGCCAAGCACTCCAATGGTGCCTCAGACCAGCACTCAAGCCACAGCCACCTCCACAGTCCCTGCCCGTTTAAAGCTGAACAAGGGACATGACTCAGAGTGACTGAGAATAGTGTCAGAGACTGACAGTTGTACTTGTTAAGTTTATCTTTGCTTAAGACACTTTACTTGGTTCATTTTGCTTTTTTAATAAAGTCATAAAGTTTACGTAAGAAAGTTAATAAAGGTTTATCTTTGCTTAACACACTTAAGACACTTTACTTGGTTCATTTTGCTTATTTAATAAAGATCATAAAAGTTTAGCTAAGAAAGTTAATAAAGGTTATCTGCTTAACAGACTAAGACACTTTACTGTCGGTTTCATTTTGCTTATTTAATAAAGTCATAAAGTTTACCTAAGAAGTTAATAAAGTTATCTTTGCTTAAGACACTTGGTTCATTTTTTTACTAAATAAAGTGTTGGGTGAAAACTTTGAAAAAGTGGTAAAGCCTTTGCATGCTTGTGGATAGATAAGGATAGTTGTGGGATAGATAAACCTCCAGTTCAAGCATAGTGGGACTGTATGGTCCACCATCCCAGCTGCCACACATATGGACATTTTTTATCAGTAACAATTTATTCATTGATCAACACATTTTAAAATAAAAAAGCTCTTTATTAATGCCCTATTCATTGTAGGACACTCAACATACATGGCACAATCTCATCAGTGTTATGCGACAAGCTCAAGGAAGCATCCATTAATCATCTATCATCCTGTCTTGCCACTCCACTACTCCAGCTGGGGAGTTTGCACCAGTGTTTCAGGCAGGTTGCGCTGCTTCTTCCCTTCATGTGAAGCTCTGTTGGGGCCTTGTACATCCACAGTGTCATATCAGGTTACGTCCTTGCCTCCATTCACCAGGCTCCATGTCCCCATTCCCTTCTTGACGGTCGACAAATCTGTTCTGCAATACTGGTAGCGGGTGTGCATGAGATTGTTGCAGGATGCACAAGCTTCCAACGATGCCTCCTCACAGTCTGTGGCTCATGCTGGCATGGTGGTGAGAAGTATCTGAACCTGTTGGCCAGGATGCCAAAGGCGTTCTCCACCACCCGTCTTGCCTGGACAAGCCTGTAGTTGAAGATCCTCTCTTCACGGGTAAAGATATCTTGAACTGTACGGCTCATGAGGTAGGTTCTGAGGGAGAAAGGCGTCATCACCCACGATGAAGTAGGGCAATCTTGTGTGTTATTGGGTAGGGGGTCTGGATCTGGAACCCCATGTGCGGTTTTGTGTTCCAGCCCATCCTTGGAGGTCACTTGCGTTGTATACCTGGCCATCTGAAGCTGACCCGTTGCCTGAAGCATTGATGTTAGATGAACTTGTAGTCAGCATCACTATGGCAAAGAGGATGATACTGAAGAAGCCCTTCTAGTTGTAATAAGTTGGACCCTGAGTTGGCTGGACCTTTGCAGGCCACGTGCTTCCATCTATGGCTCCAAATGGTGTGGGCGAAAGTTCCAGCGCTCTGATACACTCTTTTGCATAGTTTCTCCAGGCTTGTTCAGTGGTGGGGACTTGAGGAGCTCCTCCACATATTTCTTCGATGATGGCCTGTACTACTTCTCTGACCACTTTGCTGATGCTGTTGTGTGGCACCCTCCACGCATACTGCATGTTTCTTGTATGTGGTTCCAGAGGCCAGGTGCTGCAGAGTCAGTGCCACCTTCAGTCCAGGGTCCAGTTTGGGACGTAAATTGGTGCTAGGCTTGGTCAATCTGGGTCTCGGACGCTCTAACAACTTCTTCAAACATGGCTGGTGGCATCCTCATGAAGTGATGGAATGCACGAGGGTCTTCATTCCTCAGCTCCACCATCAACTGGTCATACAGTCCAAACTCCATTCTTCTCACGATCCATCCTCAGACCCACACAGCTCTTGGACATTCTCCTTCTTCTCCTTCTGTATAAAAGTTGAAACAGTTCTGAACAGGTTTTGATTCTGTTGATGAATGAGCGCAGCTATCATACGGACTGTGTCATCATCCATGGTGGAGAACAATTGATGATGTTGAAGACCAAGACCAAGGGTGAATAGGAGGTCTGTCCACCACGGTGGCTGGACTCATACTGAGATCCAGATGATTTTTCTCATCCTTTTCCATAGAAAATATCGGTTGTCCGCTAGGTGTCCTTCTACATACTCTAGAATACTGCAGACATCCTAAATATCCGAGATACATCCAGATACAAACGTTTTGTCCGTTTTGAATACTTTATATACGAGATGCATATGCTTACATCCTTTCTATTTCCGTGCTACTAATGCTGTGTAGACGTTCCGTGTACCTTTTGTTTCCTCCCTCTTTCCATTTTCAGCTGCAGCGGATGTGAGTTGAGGAATGCCCAGAGGATGCAGAGAGGATCCAGTGGACGTTTAACGGATGATAACGAACATAGAACGTTTGTTGCCCGTATATGTCGCGGATGTACATCGTATGCGGTGGAAAGTTCATCCGCTCACAAAGTTTTGTGCAGCTCAAAACTTCTTGCGCGGATGAAATTGCAGTGGACGGATGCTCGAGGGATAGAGCGTATGAAAACACGTATGCAATGAGTACACAACGGATGCATAGCGTTTTCCAACGGATGGCAAGCTTTTTTTAAATTTTACATC